>BLSH010436435.1:91994-104769 GCA_018402905.1 Glandirana rugosa
TATATAGGAATCAGAACCTCCTTCCTCCTGCTGATGATCCCTCTAGTGATACATCCCAGAATTCTATTTGCTTTTCCCACTGCCTGGTCACACTGTTTGTTCATCTTGCAAGCATCTGAAATAAGCACCCCCAAATCTTTTTCTTCTGTAGTGCTGGCTAACACTGTACCCCCAATGCTGTACTCTCTAAGGGGATTATTTTTCCATAGATGCATTATTTTACATTTAGAAATATTGAACTGCAGTCTCCACTGCTTTGACCAATCTTCCAGCAATGCCAAATCAGTACATACAGTCAGGTCCATAAATATTGGACACCGACACAATTCTAATCTTTTTGGCTCAATACACCACCACAATGGATTTGAAATTAAACTAACAAGATGTGCTTTAACTGCAGACGTTCAGCTTTAATTTGAGGGTATTTACATCCAAATCAGGTGAACAGTGTAGGAATTACAACAGTTTGTAGATGTGCCTCCCACAGGGACCAAAAGTAATGGGACAGATTAACAATCATAAATCAAACTTTCACTTTTTAATACTTGGTTGCAAATCCTTTGCAGTCAATTACAGCCTGAAGTCTGGAACGCATAGATATCACCAGACTCTGGGTTTCATCCCTATTGATGCTCTGCCAGGCCTCTACTGCAACTGTCTTCAGTTCCTGCTTGTTCTTGGGGCATTTTCCCTTCAGTTTTGTCTTCAGCAAGTGAAATGCATGCTCAATCAGATTCAGGTCAGGTGAATTGGCCATTGCATAACATTCCACTTATTTCCCTTAAAAAATTCTTCGGTTGCTTTCGCAGTATGCTTCGGGTCATTGTCCATCTGCACTGTGAAACGCCGTCCAATGAGTTCTGAAGCATTTGGCTGAATATGAGCAGATAATATTGCCCGAAACACTTCAGAATTCATCCTGCATTTTTGTAGGCAGGGAAGGTGTGGTTGGTCAGGTGGATTAAGTAGTAGGGAGTATGTTTTAGAGATGACGTGAGGGAGGGGGTTCACCTCCGAGCAATATTCTTCAAAGCTAGTTAATTGTCTACCGAAATTTTGCGAATTCGGGAGTGAGTGCAGGAAGTGGTGAATTTTTATTGCGCTCCAAAATGGAAGGCGAAGGGGTCCCGAGGTGCAAGTTAAATCTCCGATCGAAGGCCATTTCCCTGACCTTAGAAAGTTTGAGGCCGTTTCATAGTTATTCTGTCGTAATTGGCTGGATGTGGCGCTGCCCAAGCCTCAGGTTAGAAAATGTGACCATGTGCTAGTATCCAGGTACTAGTATGAGCATATATAGTATATGTTGTGGGGATCTGTAGGTCTGTACTCATCTATGTTGTAATCATTGGTCTTAATGAGTGGCAGGTACTGTGCAATATATATAAGTGCATAAGTGCTAGTGCAAAAAGATTATACGTGAAGAAATAAATATGCAATCCCAGACGTATTCAAAAATTAGATTAAGATTAATATTCGTGTAGCATAAAAGATCCCCAGCGATATACCTTCTATTATTGAAAAAACGTTATAATCCGTAAACCACAATAAATAATGTGCTAGTATGCAAGTGCTAGTATGACATACAGTGGCAATGCAACTTAATCCACTATACAGAGATGTGTGTCTCCACAGTTGTTATGTGGGTTATATAAAAGAAAGTGCCAAATGTGCTAGTATAATGCACTAATATCACACAACATATAATTTCCAAACCAAATATTTCTGACCCCTACTATTAACAAGTCAGTCTTAAGAGTCTATGGATGTCATAGTTAGTAGTACTTTCTTGCATTCCTAATTATATGAGTTGGTATTAATAAATCCTCCGGATGTTCAATAACTATTGCCAGTCCATGCAGATACAAAAGTGCTCTGTGCTAGAAGGTGTTTATCGATATGAATTTCTTCTAAAATACAATTTCATGTGCTGTTGGAGTGTTGATCACGCATGCTCCCCACTAGGACCCCTCCTTACCAGAGGGCACTACCCCTGCAGGGGTCAAGTGCCTGTCTTTAAATCCTGTGTTGCTGTTCCTCGTGTTGGGGTGTTCGTCCACCAGATTTAGGAGAGAAAACAAAGAGAGGATTCCATAGCGTATTATGTAAAAATGTATCCTTGTTTATTAAGTAAATAGGGTTGGATACATCCAAAAAGGATATCAAACAATCTATTAAAAACAAACACTTCCAGGTAGGGGTTTTAAAAAACATTTTTCCTTGTCCGTGTATAATCACAGAGCCGGCTCTAGCGTGATCGCACTGATACACTATGAGGAAGTCCTGCGAGCTTCCCGTGCTGTTCAGTGTGCGCTTCCCCTCAACGCTCTGCAGAAACCGGATGTGACTTCGGACGTACAGCTGGGTGACGTTTTTGAAAACGTCCATGACGAAACGCGTCAGTGACACCCAGCTGTACGTCCGAAGTCACATCCGGTTTCTGCAGAGCGTTGAGGGGAAGCACACACTGAACAGCACGGGAAGCTCGCGGGACTTCCTCATAGTGTATCAGCGCGATCACGGCTCTGTGATAATACACGGACAAGGAAAAATATTTTTTAAAACCCTACCTGGAAGTGTTTGTTTTTAATAGATTGTTTGATATCCTTTTTGGATGTATCCAACCCCATTTACTTAATAAACAAGGATACATTTTTACATAATACGCTATGGAATCCTCTCTTTGTTTTCTCTCCTAAATCTGGTGGACGAACACCCCAACACGAGGAACAGCAACACAGGATTTAAAGACAGGCACTTGACCCCTGCAGGGATAGTGCCCTCTGGTAAGGAGGGGACCTAGTGGGGAGCACGCGTGATCAACACTCCAACAGCACATGAAATTGTATTTTAGAAGAAATTTATATCGATAAACACCTTCTAGCACAGAGCACTTTTGTATCTGCATGGACTAGCAATAGTTATTGAACATCCGGAGGATTTATTAATACCAACTCATTTAATTAGGAATGCAAGAAAGGACTACTATGACATCCATAGACTCTTAAGACTGACTTGTTAATAGTAGGGGTCAGAAATATTTGGTTTGGAAATTATATGTTGTGTGATACTAGCGCATTATACTAGCACATTTGGCACTTTCTTTTATATAACCCACATAACAACTGTGGAGACACACATCTCTGTATAGTGGATTAAGTTGCATTGCCACTGTATGTCATACTAGCACTTGCATACTAGCACATTATTTATTGTGGTTTACGGATTATAATGTTTTTTCAATAATAGAAGGTATATCGCTGGGGATCTTTTATGCTACACGAATATTAATCTTAATCTAATTTTTGAATACGTCTGGGATTGCATATTTATTTCTTCACGTATAATCTTTTTGCACTAGCACTTATGCACTTATATATATTGCACAGTACCTGCCACTCATTAAGACCAATGATTACAACATAGATGAGTACAGACCTACAGATCCCCACAACATATACTATATATGCTCATACTAGCACCTGGATACTAGCACATAGTCACATTTTCTAACCTGAGACTCGGGCAGCACCACATCCAGCCAATTAATAACTGTCGCAAAATCCCCCCCACGGGAGGGAGCTTCTGGGAGGCAGCAGCCGAGTACACTAATCCTAAGCGCAATACACATTTTTATATATTCTGTCGTAATGCCTTGAATGCTACATTATCTATGCCAGGACTGAATGAGGGGTTGCCTAAGATGGGCAAGAGGGGGGGAGTCCCGGGTTGTGAGAGATGCTTTTTTAGTGGAATAGACACTTGTGCTTAGCGTGGTACCCATGATTGGATGGGATTTCAGTGTGGCGGGGAGGGTTTTGTAGCACCAGAGTGCACTTTTCAGGGGAATGTGTGTTTGGGCCTGTTGGGCCTGTTCTATTTGCGTTCATAGCTTTGTTTTGTTATAGCGGTTCCAGTCTATTATCCTTCCCAGGTGTACTGCCTGATGATATCTATGAATGTCAGGGAGGGCCAAGCCACCCGATTGTTTGGGTAGGAACAGTTGCGCTCGGGGTAAGCGGGGTTTTTTATGAGCCCACACAAATGTCGAGAAAAGAGCATGTACCTGTTTATATTCAAACGTTCTACCGATATCGTTTGGGATATATGTGCCTTGGTATTTAAGTTTCAGGTCGGCCCATTTGAAACTGAAGTTTGAACGTAAGCATGACAAACGACCAGGTAGGATCTCTATGGCCATAGCTTCGGACTTTGAAAAATTTATTTTAAGATTTGAGACTTTCCCATAGAGGGAGAATGCTTGCAGAAGGTTCGGGAGAGAGATTTCTGGGTGTACCAGGTAAAAAAACAGATTGTGGGCGTAAGCCGATATCTTATGTTGAGTTTCACCCACCCAGAGATCCTGAATATTCTGATTCATGCGGACATGGCAAAGAAAGGGTTCTAATGAAAGGGCAAACAGTAAGGGGGAGTACCATTACTGATTGCGAATGGTGCTGAAAGCACTCCATTTACCTTCACGCGTGCTGAGGGAATAGAATATATGTTCATGATCCAATTTAGCATGTGGCCTTGCAGGCCTATGTGTCACAGTACTGCAAAGATAAATACCCAGTCGAATGCCTTTTCGGCATCTATACCGAGGAAGACACACGGCGTTTGTGTAGACTTTGCGAAGTGGAGCAGGTTAAGCACCTTTGTCGTGTTGTCTCTGACTTCACGTGTAGGTATAAAACCCACCTGGTCTAGATGTATCAAGTCTCCCAGATGTGGAGCAAGTCTTTTGGCCAGTGTTTTAGTAAACAGTTTCAAGTCCAAATTTAAAAGAGAGATGAGTCTATAACTGGTGCATGAAGTAGGGTATTTTCTTTCCTTATGGATTATTGATATATGGTCTAATAAAGTATCCTGTGGGAAGGAGGTGTCAGAGCCAATAGCATTAAAAAATTTGAGCAAGTACAGGCTTAAAATCAGTAGGAAAGCCTTACAGTATTGTAAGGTGTAGCCATCCGGCCTGGGGGCTTTACCAGGTTTCATGTCTCCTAACGCTCCTTGCAGTTATGTCTCTGAAATAGGTGAATGTAATTCTTTGCATATGTCTAATGGGAGGGAAGTAAGAAGAGAGGAAGCTATGTATTCTTCAATCTCTTTGTTGAATGGGATTTGATCTGGCAGGTTATATAACGCAGAGTAATAGTTTCTGAAACTCCTAGTGATCTGCTCTGGTAGGGTAGTTATTTGTCCCTCGGGTGTGGTGATCTTGGGGACATATGAGGCTAATCTCTGTTCTCTAACAGCTCTCGCCAACAGTCTCCCACATTTATTTCCTGATTTGTAAGTTAGTTTTCGATAGTGTTGTAATGCTGGTTTTGCTTTGTATAATAAAAGGTGGGTTATTTGTTTGCGTAGCATCTGTAATTCTGTCTCTAAAGCCCAGGAGGTCGCATGTTTGTGTCTAGATTTGGTACTATGTAACTTGTCTAGAAGTGGCGACAATTGTTTGTTACGTTCTCTTTTGACTCTGTCTCCATGTTTTATAAGTACCCCGCATATCACTGTTTTGTGGGCCTCTCAGAGAATACCCGGGTCACATTCCGGTAAGCGTTAGTTTGGAAAAATAACTGTAGCTCTTTTGTCACATCTGCGAGTATGTCTGGAGTCTGTAGTAGACTTTCGTTCAACCGCCAGAAAAGAGATCTGGATTGTGAAGTTTCCGATAGTTCGTATATCAGTGCAACCGATGCATGATCCGACCAGGTTCTATCTCCGATTAATGTATTGGACACTGCCTGCAATTGTCCATGCAGGATCAGGAAATAGTCAGTCCTGGAATATATTTTGTGTGAGTGGGAATAGAAAGAGTAATTGCGTTCGCCCTGGTGGTGCAACCTCCATACATCGATCAATTGAGATTTGTGTAATGCCTGTGCTATGCGTTTTCAAGAAGAGGGAGAGACAGATGAGTTGCCCATGGAAGTGTCTTCAAACGGGATTAGAGGGACATTAAAGTCACAGCCTAAGATCAATTGGCCTTCAGCGAAGTCCGCTAGTTCTCTGAGAGTGTTTTTGATAAAGACCTCTTGACGATCGTTTGGCGCATACAGCGTAGCTAGTGTCACCTGCACATTACCTATAAGCCCCTTTAGGAAGATGTAGCGGCCTTCCGTGTCAGATACGATGGATTGGCAGGTCCAGGGGGTGTGACATGAGATCAATATAGAAACCCCCTTAGACTTTGCTGTGGGATTGGTGGAATGGTAGACCAATGGGAAGAGCCTGTTTTTGAGGTAAGGGACATTATTACTTCTGAAGTGAGTCTCTTGGATAAAGGCCACGTTAGCGTGCAATTGTTTCAGGTCGTTTAGCAACATCTGCCTTTTTTTGGGCACATTAAGGCCCTTGGTGTCCAGGGTGACTACCTTAAGGGTGTCCATCTCCACTCCAGGTTGTGGGAAGGTTGAAAAAAAAAAGGGGGGGGGAGGACAAATAGGACGGGGGGGGGGGGGGGGGGGGTATGAAAAAGGAGGCAGGAAAGTAAAGAAAGGATAGACGTTACAGAATTACCCTTCGCTTTAGGGCAGAAGAGTGAAGAAGAAAAAGGGGAGAGAAAAAAAAAGGAGGAGGGGGGGGAGAGGCAGTAGTAACGGCATACTACCTCTGACTGCTAACTTGGAAGTTAAACTTCTTTAACTAACACGCCCACCCATCCAAGAGTGGGCATAGGGCGCAAGCCTATTGGGGAACGCAGGTAGATAGAGCCGGCGGACGGAGCCCCCGAGTCTCCCCACCCCACCCGACAATGGTACATACATGGAAAAGTAACTACAGCTTTCCGTCTAAGAAAACGTAGAAAACACTCTTGAGCAAGTCCATAAACAATGTAATCTAATGTACATATGGACATTCAAAGAAATCTGTGGTCCCCACTCCGGGGGACCCGCCAACCCTGTCCGCCCACAGTGGATGGATGGGGACACATGTGCCGACATGATAATCGGTCAGGGGCCTTGTAAGGTCACCCCTGTAGGTGAGGCCAAGCCCGCCCGTGCATTTATGTCTCTGGCCCCAATCACTCACCACTCCCTCCCCGCATGGGGAACGCCATCAGCTTCACCCCTCAGCTTTTACATAATGAAATATTTAAAGCAAGCCCACCAGCAAGTAACCCACTGCACATGTTCAGCTCCCAGGAACAAAGTCTGCAACCTCAGCAGCATACTTCTAGATAACTGGAAACTCACATTTTGAGGTATTAGCATGCTGAGCAGGGTCAGATTCTGTGTTGGGGCATTAGAAAAATTAGGTCTCTGATTGGCCCCTCGTGGGGTAAAGCGAAGCCATGGAGACACAGCCTCCACCGCCCCAGGGGGCAGGAAGGGAGCACCCCCACAATCTGTACTGCAATGCTACTGCATGACCTCTAAAAGTAAATTTTGAATGGTGAGTAAAGGTAAAGCCTAGACCGCAGTTTGTATGGCATACCCTCCTGCTTAGTATGATAGACTGGTGTGCTGCCAGTCGTGTTCCATAAGTCACCATAGTCTTTGAGATCCGGAAGAGTCTCGTCTCTCCCTCCAGTCTTCAAGAGAACAACATTTTAGTGCAGTGAACTTTGTAACCAACTCCTGGATAATGTAGTCCTCCACGGGTGCTCGCAGCAGGCAGACCTGTGTGACAACATCTAGTGCCTCCCAGCAGGGACCCCTCCAGCCACCAGAGATCTGCCGTGCGGCCCTGTCCAATGGATTCAGTGGCACCGTAGGTCCCGCGTAGGGTCACGTTATTAGACAGGCTACAGGGCCATACCGGAGTCTACATATGAGATAGGTAGCAAGTAACTTGTAAGATTCTATGGCCAAGTCTGGCTAAGTCTAGAGGTCGTGTAAGGTGTGCTACCATATAACTGCCATGTTGTCCCGTGTCTTTAGACACTCAATGTCCCGTGCTATGCAGTGGACATAAGGGTGCCTTCTGAACAAACAACGGTAAACAAAAAATTGGATTTTTTACTTACTGTAAAATCCCTTTCTCTGAGTTCACTGACGGGCACAGCAGCTTCATGGACAAGTGGGTTATACTGCCCTCTCTTCAGGAGTGACTAGGCAGAACAGGCCATTCTAACAGCAAAAGAACAGACAGACACAGCCCCTCCAAGGGGGCCCCCACTGGCAGATAACCCTCCGCCCTGCTACTGCTAGCTCAGTTCGTAACAAGCAGTGCAACGTAATATTAGAGGGGTGGGTGCTGTGCCCGTCAATTAACTCAGAGAAAGGGATTTTACGGTAAGTAAAAAATACAGTTTTCTCTTTTGTTCATTGACAGGCACAGCAGCTTCATGGACAAGTGGGACGTCCAAAAGCAGTGCCAAAAACATAAGGGGTGGGTAACGGAACAACAAAGGAACTTCACCCAACAGAACCCTATGTGAGGAACCAGATGTGTCTCACATGGCCGCCCGCAAAACTTTGCGGCCAAATGCAGCATCCGAGGATGCTAAAACATCAACTTTGAAAAACTTTGAGAAGGTGTGCACTGAGGACCAAGTAGCCGCCTTGCACACCTGAGACACAGACGCCTGATGTCAGAAAGCCAAGGAAGTGCTAATCTCCCTGGTAGAATGAGCAGTGATTGGAAAAGGAGGCTCCAGACCCCGAACAGCATAGGCTTGGGTCACCGTCTGTCTAATCCAACGTGAAATAGTGGCCAAAGAGGCTGCCAGCCCCTTGCATGGGCCATCCACCACTATGGATCAAAGAATGCGTTGCCAAAGGACGCAGAAAAAAGATCGCCTGGGCAGAAATCTGACCCTTGATCGTACTTAACACCAGCTTCTGGTCGAGACCCTTCTGCAGGAAAGCCAGAACCCGAGATACCGAAAAAGACATTCTCGCAACAGGCGATATAAGCCCTCCAGGTCTGGTGATAAATCTTCCTGGAAGTGGCCTTACGTGCCTTAAGGATGGTGGGGATCACTGAGTCTGAGACACTCCGATCCCTCAACACTTGGGATTCAATAGCCAGGCGAGGGTAGAGCAGGATGCAAGATGGGCTCCTGAGACAGTAGGTCCTCGCGAAGCGGGACCTGCCAGGGAACGTCCACCACCATTTGAACTACGTCGGCGTACCAAGGAGCTATGAGAATGGTCGGTATGCCCTCTGTTTCTATTCTGAGTAGAAAGCGCGGAAGCAACTTGAGGGGGGGAAAGGCGTAGAGGAGCTGGTACCGAGCCCACGGAGCTACCAAGGCATCCACTGCATCTGCTAGGGGATCCCTTGTTCTGCTCACGAAGGCCTGCACCTTCTGATTGAGACAAGACGCTAGAAGGTCCACGTCTGGAGTAGCCCACCTCAGACAAATCTGATGGAACACTTTCGGGTGCAGGGACCACTCTCCCTGGTCCAATCAGTGATGACTGAGGTAGTCCGCTTGCTAATTCTCTACGCCTGGAATGTGGACAGCGGAAATTGCCAGTACGTGGAGTTCTGCCCACTGCAGAATGTGAGCTACCTCTGAGGCCACAGCCGAGCTTCTTGTCCCGCCCTGGTGATTCATGTATGCCAGGGCTGTGGCACTGTCCGACTGAATCCGGACAGGGCACCCGTGCAGCCTCCTTGTCCAATGGGAGAGGCAGCACCTGATGGCCCGCAATTCCAGAACACTGATCGGGAGACGAGACTCCTCCGGAGACCACCGTCCCTGGGCTGACAACACACCGAGGGGGAGGAACGAGCATCCACCAGAGCAGTGAAGTCCTGGTCCGGTGGTCCACCCTGATCAACCGATCCAGGGATGAGAGGGACTTGTCCCATTTTTGCAGAATCTCCCGCTGCAGAAAACGGGTGTGACACTGAGCGTATGGGATCGCTTTGAAGGTGGACACCATGAGGCCCAAGACCCGCATGCAAAACCGTAGGGAGGATAATTTCTGGGACAGCAGGGACCGAACCGCTGACTGAAGCGTCTATCGCTTGGATGGTAGGAGGAAGACCTTCGCCTGGGCTGCATCCAGAATCAGACCCAGATACTCCAAGCGGTGAGACGGGGTCATCACCGACTTAGGGCGATTGATCACCCAGCCGAACTCCTGCAGAGTGTGCGAGGCGATCGTCACATTGTCCCCGAGAGCTGGAGCCGACTCTGCTTGCAAGAGAAGGTCGTCCAGATATGCAACCACCGCAATGCCCCTCTGTCTCAGCAGAGCCAGAACTGGGGGCAGCAGCTTGGTGAAGACCCAGGGCGCAGAGGCCAGGCCAAACTGATAGTGATGCTCCCCGACCGCAAAGCGCAGGAAGCACTGGTGCTGAGTGCATATGGGAACATGCAGGTTTGCATGATGTTGAGGGAAACCAGGAAATCGCCCTGGTGCAGAGCCCCTACCACAGAGCGGACAGACTCCATCCTGAATCTTCATACACATACGAAGCAGTTGAGGGCCTTCAGGTCCAGGATTGGACGGACCCCCTCCTTCTTCGGGACCACAAACAGGTTGGAGTAAAACCCATGGAAACGTTCTGCACGCGGAACGGGGACCACTACCCCTTGACAAAGTAGGTCCTGCACCGCCCCAAGCAGGGCCTGCAGCCTGCCTGCGGGCAGTTGCAAGTTGGAGGTGAAGAACCTGTCCGGAGGACGGGAACGAAATTCTATTCTGTACCCTGAAAGATTGAGATTTCACATACTGCTGCTTTGAGTGACAGATTGCAGATCAAACCCTGCATTACAGAACGATCTGACTGCACTAGGCAGAGGCTTCTGCTTAGAGGGACAGATTAATGTTCAAAAATCATCTCCTAGTTCTATAGCGAGAGGTCCCAGCTGTTGCTTAGAGGGAGAGATTATTGTTCAAAAATCATCTCCTAGTTCTAAAGGGAGAGGTTCTAGCTGTTGCTGTAAGTGACAGATTATTGTTCAAAAATCATCGGCTACTCCTATAGGGCCAGGTTCCAGCTGTTGCTTAGAGGGGCAGATTATTGTTCAAAAATCATCTCCTAGTTCTATAGGGAGAGGTTCCAGCTGTTGCTTAGAGGGACAGATTATTGTTCAAAAATCATCTCCTAGTTCTTTTTTTTTTAACAGAAAAGTTTTTATTTTATTTCTCATACAACACATTACATTATAAATGTCAATACATTCCTTTCACAAAATACAGAGAAGCACATATTTCCTCATGTAGCCTTAGTGTCGTTACAACCAAGTGAAGTCAGTTTTTTTTACAAGACTCATTTATACCTTCCATCTATTAATTTCAGGGCTGGTTGACATGTACGACCCTGTCTAGTCCAGGGTCAGGACTTAATCCAATCTCCCCAAATTTTGTCAAACTTTTTAGGGCACCTACGGTTCATATATGTAATTTTATACAGGAACAGCACTTATCAATCATTGATCTCCAATGTGAGACCCCAGGTGGGTCCACTCCCTTCCACTTCAATAGTATTGTTTTCCTGGCGTAATAGGCAGAATAAAAAATAAACAATTGCTTATGCTTGCTCTTTGTAACCTTGTCAGTCACTCCCAACAAAAGGACCACTGGGCCCAGGCCAAGGGAGAGTTTCCCCACCGAGTTGATAACCACAACCACGTCTGTCCAGAACTGCTGCAACACTGGGCAGGTCCAGATGACATGGAAGAAGGAACCAACTCCTGACGTACATTTCGGGCATCTATCTGAGCTAGAGGGGTATATGTTCGCCAGTCTTTGGGGGTGAAATAGGCCCTATGGATAAATTTCAATTGTATATATTGGCCTCTGGCCGACACCATCAGTTGTACATACTGTTGTATACCCTCCGTCCAATCCTCCTCTTCCAGGCCGGGAATGTCCCCCTTCCATTTATTAAACAAAATAGTTCCCCTATCTGGGCCCTGAGAGGTAATGCGCAGGTACAGGGAAGAAAGCACCCTGTCCACATCTCGGGAGATAAGATAAATCTCCACCCACTGGTCTCCAAAGTTATCTCCTCCAGGAACTGTGCCCTTACAGCGTGCCTAAGCTGGAGAAACCGAAAGAACATTCTATTGGGTAGGTTAAAACTGTCCCGCAATTGATGGTACGTAAGAAGGGTCCCCCCCGGCATGATTTGTTTAAGGATCTTAATCCCATATCTAGCCCACAGATTAGGGTCTGGAACAGTAGATAGGTGCTTAAGTTTAGAGTTCCCCCACAGGGGAGTATATGGTGACCAGGTCCCGGGCCGGTTAACCTTTGCATGCATTTGCTCCCACGCCTTGGCTGTAGTCCTCGTGGGGATCGGCATATGTGGGTGGGCTCTAGGCCTCCTGCACACCAGGTTGCTCAATGCCGCGTAAGAACCGAGAATGGCCGCCTCAAGGTTCACCTCCGGATTGGATTGGTTTTGAGTAGAGTTGAGCGAACACCTGGAAGTTCGGGTTCTGCTGGTCCGTCCGAACTTCGGGACAAAGTCCGGGTCCGGGTCCGGACGGAACCCGAACGATCGCACGGACAACGAACCCCATTGAAATCAATGGGGACCCGAACTTTTAGGCACAAAAATGGCTGTAACAAAGTCCTGGAAAGCCCCAGAGGGCTGCAAAAGGAAGTAAAATGGGGGTAAGGGTAGGGCAAGTGCCCTACAAAAAAATGGGGACAGGGAAATAACTTTAAATAGTTTTAAAAAAATAAAAACTTAAAAAATGCAAAAATGGAGGTGAATGTGGATCATCTTCAAACTGTGTCTGAAAAGTATTAATTAACGGTAGAAGCCATATAACTGTTCTAAAATCATCTTCAAACTAGGGCAAGTGCCCTACAAAAAATGGGGAGAGGGAAAATAAATTAAAATCAAATTTAAAAAA
>BLSH010436435.1:223836-234988 GCA_018402905.1 Glandirana rugosa
GTAATCGTACCACTTTTAACCTTACATACAAGTTATTTGATAAAATCACAAGTATCTGTGACGACCCACAGTGAGTAAACTGGTAGATAGACAGGAATGACCGACACCACCCTGTATAAAATCACATACGACAAGTTATCCAGTCTCACTGCGTCAAGATGACGTATCGTCCACGGATATCTTATTGGTCACACTAGTGGTTGTGATGGGAGGTTGGAAAAGAAATTAAAAGAAAAAGACAGTTCGAAGTTAATGCATCCGAGTAAGAATGGGTCATGATTCTTACATTCCTGACCGCGTAACAGTACTGTCAAAAGGAGGCGAAGGTTCTACCTCAGCCAAGGATGAAGACACTATGGAGGATAGTATAAATAGTTTATTGAACATACATTCCAATTTTCACCATGCTAATGGCCCATGATTGTCTCTAGGTCCCAATGACCCCGCAACACCAATAATGTCATCGACATGAAGACAACATTAACGTGACACTACACATGACAAACAATACAAAACCTTACCGTCCGGATGCTAGTACAGATGCACACCCAGGATGTCCTACGGGAAACCACTGTATCAATCATTTATCAAAGTTGCATGTATGGATATCCCCCATGTGAATCCGTCCCTGGTGACTCGAGTTTAGGATGGGGGAGAGGGGGGAAAATGCTGGTGACTGAGACTATATTTGTATTGGAGTAAGGGGGGGGGGGGTGTGCTATAATGATGGAGTCCCAAAGTTTATTCCTGGTCTCGCATTGTATGTGTCTTCCTTCAGATGATATGAAATACTTATTATTGTGTTATAATAACACAGTCATATGGCCAGTTTCCTTTCCGTTTTGCATGTAGCCATCCTGAGAGTGCAAGGAATTGTAAATGGTTGGATATATAATGGTGGATACTAGTTATTGGGCTGCTACTGTTGTGCTGCCTCCATATTCAATACTTCAAGTCAAGTCTTTATATGCCTCTCTAGTGGCAAATGGATTAGCCAATACTAATTTCACCTGGTATTTTGGCCGTTTTGTGCATTAAATACAGATTAACTTATCTCCTCCTGGTGATTTGATCATTGAGTCATAGCATCCTCGCTCACATCAGCTCCCGTCCACCTCCTCCCTTCATGTGTCAAATTCACAGCTCCTCTCTCCCGTGAATTGCCATCAAGGAGACACTTCCGGGATATCGTAGACCGGCGTCACTTGATGCTGATGACGTCAACGTGTTTCTCCAACAAACAGGTGCGTAGCTTCATCTTGACGGAAAAAGAGCCCATTGCGCCCTTCAGAGGTGGTCAAATAATTCCATAATCAACGGAATCGGATAGGCGTTCTTAATAGTAAGGTGATTGAGACCCCTATAAATTGATACAAAGTCTCAGTTCACCATTCTTCTTTTTCACAAAGAAGTCAGCACCAGCAGGAGATGAGGATTTGCGGATGAACCCTCGAGAAAGTGTGTCGGCAACATAGTCCTCCGTGGCTTTATCCTCCAAGACGGATAAAGGGTTAACTTGGCCACGAGGGGGCATGGCACCAGGTTGAAGGTCAATTGCGCAATAATACGACCAGGGTGGAGGCAAACTACCAGCCTAACCCTTGTCAATGACATCACTAAATTGTGGTACTCTTCTGGCAAGGAGGAGAGTGAAGAGGTGCACAAGACCTTTGCCACTTTACGAAAAACTGAAAATTCCATACCCACCTTTCCGTAATATTCCTTTGTTGTCGCATCTCCATGGCAGCATACTTATGGGTTGTGACTCCGCCCCCACAACCTGATAGGGCTGAATATCTATAAATTTAAAGAGCAGGCCCTGCCACAGTATTCCCTGTATCTATCACCTCAAAAAGGGGTGGGTACCTGTATGCTGCCATGGAGATGTGACAGGAAAGGAAAATTACGGAAAGGTGAGTATAGAATTTTCCGTTTTCCTGTCGCATCACGGCAGCATACATATGGGAACTCGCCAACTGGGAGGGTGCCGGAAAAAAAATTAAGTTTAACAAGAAATTGATGTATTGGCTTGAATGATCGACTTTCCGAACTCCACTGTCGTCAATTGTGCTGAATTCACCTTGTAGTGTGTCACAAAGGTGTTTCTTGACGACCAAGTAGCGGCCTTGCACATCGTTTAAGGCGATACTCTGAAGTATGCTGCCCATGAAGTTGCCAAAGCCCTCATGGAGTGCGCTTTTAAGCCCTCGGGTATTTGGATTTGCTGCAGTGAGTAGGTTTTCTTGATGACCTTGACCAACCATGAGGCGATGGTCCGTGGGGATGCCGCCTGCCCCCTTTTGAAGCCGTGAGGAATGACTAAGATGTTGTCTGTCCTCCTGAATGGACTAGTTGCTGAGAGATAAGCCGAGATAATACCTTTAACATCCAGCGAATGCAGGTCACCACGATCTGTAAGAAGGGCTGGTAAGCTTATTTCTTGGTTAAAATGAAAGGAGGATGTCACTTTTGGGATGAACCGGTCCGATGGTCTCAGGAACACTCTGTCTGGGTAGAATATTAGGTATGGCTCCTTGATCAGTAGTGCTAGGATTTCGGACACCTTTCTCACTGAAGTTATGGCAATATGGAAGGTGACCTTAAGCGTTAAATCCCATAGGGAAATAAATTTGATGGGAACATAGGGGTTATGAGATAACGCCTCCAATACCCAAGTCCCATGCTGGAAAGGCAGGCCTACTGGGAGGTCTTAATTTCAGACAGGCTTTCTGAAATTGAATCACTAGAGGATCTTGTGCCCATTTAACTCCTGTCATGGCTGAAAGCGCTGAAACTTGCACTTTGAGGGTGTTGGAACTGAGCCCTTTTTCTAGGCCAGACTGAAGGAACTGGAGGATTTCAGTCACTCGCAGTGTTGATATGCGCCAAGACTGCTGTTGTGCAAAGGAGGTAAAGCTTTTCCAAATCCTGTTGTAAGTATTGGTGGTGGACTTCTTGGCCTGAAGAAGTGTTTCCACCACTGTCTGAGAACACCCTTGATCTAGTAACCTAGACCTCTCAATCACCATGCCATTAGATGTAGTCTCTCGGGTGAAGGGTGTAGAAACTGGCCTTGGCAGAGTAAGTCGGGTATTATCGGAAGAGGTAATGGGTCTGCCGTATTCAGCTGGAGCAGCGTTGTGAACCATGGCCTTCTCGGCCAGAAGGGGATCACTGCTATTACTGTGGCTGTTGACCTCTTGAGCTTGAGCAGGAATCTCCTGATAAGAGGAGTTGGGGGGAAGATGTACCCCAGATGAATGTTCCAAGGGTGTTGGAGACAGTCTACCCTCTCTGCCGTTGGTTGGACGGTTCTCGAGGGAAACCGTTGGCACTTCGTGTTCGCTGGGGATGCTGCTAGATCTATTTCTGGGATACCCCAAGTCTGGGTTATGAGAGCTAAAGCCTGCTGGCTCAGAGACCATTCGTTGTTGGATATATGGTTCCTGCTCAGATTGTCCTCTAGTTGGTTTTGGGCTCCTGGCACGTACACCGCCCTCAGGTCTGATAAGTTTGTTTGTGCCCATTCCATGATGGGGTGAACCTCCCTCATAAGGGAACGGCTTCTGATACCCCCTTGTCTGTTTATGCAGCAGAACATGTTTGCCCCTCAGAGAAGGGCTGAAGGCTAAAAGAACCTGAAAGGCTGCTCTTAATTCCAGAATATTTGAAACCATGCCCCAAGTTTGGAATGGCCAGAGACCCTGGACTGCCTGAGATTGGTAGTGGGCTCCCCATCCTCACATGCTGGCATCTGATGTGACCACTTCCCACATGGGGGGCACTATACGTTTGAACTTCTTGAGGTTGCATATATAAGTCCACCACCAGATGGCCTGTTTCACTTCCTTAGAGATAGAAATCTGTAGCATTGATACTCCATGCCCTTGCGGGCTACAGTATGTGGGGTGGACCAAAGTCAGATTAAATGAGCACATCCCAAATTTCCTGACTGGGTTTAAAAATCATTCAATCTCTAAACATTATCGAGACGTCCACCATCGAGATCCCTCTAATACCCTTTTTTGGGGATCGACAAATTTGAGCCCCATTGGGAGGGGTAGTTCCCTGGTATGAGAGATCTCAAAGCTTGAAATGGCCTGGATCCACAGAGTCAAATGTTATGCCCCTTATGGACTTAATGTTGACGTTGATCTGAATGCTTTCATTGATAATTCATAAATTTCATACCTTTGGGACATTATTTATATAGTATATGACACATGTGAACTTGATCTGGGTTTCAGTTTTGGAGGGCGCCCTTATTTCTATTTATAGATTTTATATTTTTTCTTATTTATTCAGTGGAGTAGGGACATTTGGACATATATATATATAAATATTTGTAGTATTGTATAAATATAAGCTTGTATTAACCTTTAATTTTTGATAATTTTGGTGACGGTACCTTTAAATATAGATGCCGCAATACCTTTTTATGTTTTTTTGATACTAATATATTAATATAACATCAACTTAGGTTAGGAATGTCCACTCTATTTGAGATTTTTATTCTAGGAATATCTCTACTTTGATTGGATTCTTTCACCACTTTTTGTTTTTTAAAAGATTAATATACTGATCGAGTACTGAATAGAAAATAGATAGAATAGAACAGAAAAAAAATCAGTTTCTGGGTTTTCTATTTCAACCTTTCCTCTAGAGTCCCATTTCCTGACACATGTAATCTGATGTGTCTTAAGCCTCGTACACACGATGCGACGGTCGTACGACCGAATGGCCCAAATCGTATGTTGGATATTATATCTCATGCACTGACATGCACTAAGTGATCGTACAACCAAGCCGAACATAGTGGCGTGTTACGAGTGTATAAAGAGGAAGTTCAGTTGCATGTGATTTGTGAATTAGGAACGTAGGTTTACACAAACGGACACTTCTGAGCGTTCCTGACTTCTGAGCATGCGTGTTTTGCACATACAACTTGTTGGACCAACTTCTCTGTACACACGATACAACGGTTGTGCAACCGCTTGTTGGTACAACCAAAGTTTTCTAGTTTGCTCATCCAACTTCAGTTGTATGACTGTCGTACATCGGTTGTTCTAATCGCGTGTACTAACGGTCTGATGATCGTACAACAAGCGGTCGTACGACCATTGCACCGTGTGTACAGGGCTTAAGGATGACTCTGTGAATTTAATTCAATTATTTTTATATATACTAGGTATTGGCAATTTGCCCTTAAATACAATGGTGACCGAGTACCGCGATATTAACCTCTTGCTGACCGCCGATCGGCATCGGACGGAGACAAGGTGACGCTCCTGCGCAAATCGCCGTCATATGAAAAGTGTCAAAATGGTCCGACATGTCCGCCCTAATATCGCAGTACCGCTAAAAATCGCAGATCGCCGCCATTACTAGTAAAAAATAAAAAAAAAATAAAAACCCCAGAAATGAATTATCATCCGTAAACGCGACCACTTTTGCACAAACCAATCAATAAACGCAGATTGCGTTTTTTTTTATCGCAAATATGAGGAAGAATATAAATTGGCCAAAACCGATGAAAAAAAATGTTTTTTTATTTATTTTTTTTGGATTTGTATTTTTTTGCAAAATTGTCGCTTTTCTTTTGTTTATAGCGGCGATCAGAAATGACGCAGCGGTGATCAAATACCACCAAAAGAAAGCTCTATTTGTGGGAAAATGTCGCAGGACCGCGCAATTTTCAATTAAAGCGACGCAGTGCCGAATCGCAAAAAGGGCTCTGGTCCTAAAGGGGGAAATCCTTCCGGGGCTGAAGTGGTTAAATAAGGGATTTTTGTGTCAAGCCCCCCTTCTGTTTTTTCATTTAAATAGTTATGGGTCAACATTGATTGTTCACCAAATTAAAGAATCATTTGTTTTTGAGGAAATCTATTCAATTTTTCCCTTTTATCTTACACAATACTGGCATTCTGCCCTTTGTTAAACTGGCGGGCGGCCGCCACAGCTGAAGCTCAGAACGAGGGGTAGCCCAGGTACATTAACTACTTGCTTACTGGGCACTTCAACCCCCCTCCTGCCCAGACCAATTTTCGGCTTTCAGCGCTGTCGCATTTTGAATTACAATTGCATGGTCGTGGTATTTGATCACCTCTGCGGTTTTTATTTTTTGCACTAAAACAAAGAGTGACAATTTTGAAAAAGGAACAAGATTTTTTACATTTTGCTATAATAAATATTCAAAAAAAAAAATATTAAAAAAAAAATATTCATCAGCTTTGGTCGATATGTATTCTTCTACATATTTTTTTTTTTGGGGGGGGGAAATCGCAATCGGCGTATATTGATTGGTTTGTGCAAAAGTTATCACGTCTACAAACTATGGGAATTGACTTATGGCGTTTTTATCATTATTTTTTGTTTTTACTAGTAATGGCGGCGATCTGCGATTTTTATCGGGACTGCAACCTTGCAGCAGACATGTCGGACATTTTTTACACTTTTTTGGGATCACTGACATTTATACAGCGATCAGAAATTGAAATAGCCACTGATTACTGTATAAATGTCACTGGCAGGGAAGGGGTTAACACTAAGGGGCAGGGAAGGGGTTAACAGTGTTCCCTGTATGTGTTCTAACTGTATGAGGGCTGGGCTGGCAGGCACATAACAGATCTCAATGATCCCAATCACAGGGATCAGTAGATCTGTTATGTCCCCCCTAACAGAACGGAGAACCGCCGTGTTTACATTGGCGGTTCCCAGTTCTTCTGCTCTATTAGGCAATCACGGGTCACAAGCGGACATCGAGTCCGCCTAACCCACGGGCACGCCCACGCAGCATGTGGAGGCCGGCTGTGAGTGCGCGCGGGAATCGTGCAAAGGGGCGGACGTCCATGGACGTCCTCCCGGCAATTCAGGTCCGCGCTGTAGTCGTCTTTTGGCTTTAGCGCGGATCTGTAGAGGTTAGGCAGTGATGACAGGCACTCCCTATCCCCTTGACGACGTCTGTGCTGAGACGAAATGTACGTCAGGAGGTCACGCTGACGTCACTGCTTCCTTGTTTGTATGCACCCAAGGATCGGGAAAACTGAGCCGGCTGGCTTAAATTTTTAAAAAACTTTCATTTATCTGGATAATGCTGTAAGTACACTACTTTTTATACCAATAAATGTGGAAAACGGTATTATACTATTGCAAGCCTTTGTTTTTATATGGACGCCCGATCTTTGTGTGAGATGGAGCGGAGATAAGGGACCCGGTATTCGGGAGGTGTCTGCTGGAACAAGTTGCTATTTACCCTGTCTAGGGTCCCAGGCTGGGTGAGAAGCCAGAGGCGATTACATTGCTTACTTCTGGTAAGCGGTTCAATATTTCGGTGGTGGATAAGAGCACTTGTTACAATTTGGAGCACTGGGTGACATGTGGAATTTCTGGCTACATACATCTGCAAGTTTTGAATATTTAAAGGACTATACACTTTTATTAAATTGGCCCTATATTATTCACCAGGACTTTTTAGAGACTGACATTCATATTTTTCTTATCATTACATGTGCACTTTTATTCATATATGGTGTTTAGATTATTAGCGCAGCTCCCTTTTTTGAATAAAGGATTGACTGAAGGGTCTCCATCTTGAAGGACTCCACTAATTTCTTCTTGTTGATATTTTTTAAGTCCAACATAGGGCGCGGGTCTCCTGTCTTCTTCTTCATTAGAAATAGTGGTGAGTAGAACCCTTTCCCTCTTTGGTGCTGAGGCACTTCTATTATCGCCTGCTTCTGCAGCAAGTCGTGAATGTATCATACCAATAACATCTTTCTATCTTGTAATGTTGGTGGTCTGTGACCTGACTGTATTGTAGCCACTGTCCAAGGGTCCTTTATGTTTTCCGCTCAAACCTGCGTGAATTTCTTGAGTCTTGCTCCCACTGCCGCAGGCTGGGCGCACCTTCAAAACAGACTTCTTCTGCTGGTCTCCTGTGGTGGAAGACTTAGGTTTTTGAAACTTTAAGAAGGAGGTCCGGGGGTTCCTCCAGCTTCTCCTATACTCCTTTCCCGGTCTATATTGTTTCGTCTCTCTGTACCTCCCTGGGAGGTTACGTCTGAATGACTGAGCCTTCTGCTGCTTTGGCTTCCTGCCTGAAGGAATCAGGCCTGATTTTCCGCCAGTAACTTTAAATATGGCTGAATATAGTTTTGCCCCAAAGAGGTTCTTCCCGTCATATGGGATTTTACACCAGTTGGTTTTTGATGCCATATCTGCTGTCCAGGGCTTAAGCCATAGTGCTTTTCTGGCGATTACAGATGCTAACATGGCCCTTGAAGAAGATGTAATAGTGTCTATGGAAGCCTCTGCTACAAAATCTCCTGCGAGACTAAGTTCCTGTAGGGCCGTAATAATTCTCTGAGGTTCTGCTCCTTCTCAAACCAACTTCTCGACATTCGATGTCTAGCTGGAGATGGTTTTTCCCTGCTAGGGCAATGGCTGGTCTGCAGGTCCCACCTGCTGCCTTTTTTAAGTCAAGATCGATTTTCCGATCTAGGACATCTCTAAACTTGACAGCATCCTTGATAGGAAGAGTCATGTGGCTGGCCAACCGCATAAGCGATGCGTCTACCACTGGAGCTGACATTAACTGGGCTCTTTCAGTGGGTAACATTTTGCTAGTCTATTATTGAGACTAGTTTTTTCCTCTGGTCTTTGCCACTCTTCCTTGATCAGATCTTCCAATTCATTGATAAATGGAAATGATTCTGGGTTTTACTTTAAATCCCAAAATACTTTTTTGTTTTCCGTGGTGCCTCTTTAGGCACTTCCCATGCAATTGACTCTTTTATGGATTTTACAAATGGCTCAATGAGGGCAAAGTCAAAACCTGCTGTTATCTCTTGCTGTTCGCTGCCAGATGAGTCATCTGTTTCCTGTGATGCACTGGGCGCAGGCGCTGAAGTACTCTGCGCAGGTCTGTCTGCAGGATTGACTCTCTGACACTATAATAATGTCTGTTACTTCCTTAGCATCCGACTCTTTTTCTCTAGTAGCTTCTTTGAAAGCACCTGCGACAAGCCAGTTTATCTGGAAGTGCCATGTCACCACAGATCCAGCAAGCATTTGTGGCTGGTTGGGGGAGGTGGCTGGCTGAAGATGGCCTGTGTGAAGCAGATCCTCTATGGTAAGAGTGATGGTGTCTTGAGGGGATCTAGAGCGGCTTTTTCTGCGATCTGAGCAGCTTCTGTGGCCTGAGCGGCTTCCTCTGTGGCCTGAGTGGCTCCTTCTGTGGCCTGAGTGGCTTTGTCCATGCCTTGAGTGACTTCTTGCGCGGACCGATCACCTTGATGCTGAAGATCTTGTGGACCTAATGGGGCTGCAGTGGCAGTGGCATGCTCTCTTTTTCAAATCTTCACTACTTACCAGATTTGTCCCCTTACCTATTGCGCTGAAGATGGTCTGCTTGGACAGCGGCCTCTATAATGAAAGATAGAGATCCACCTGCAATATGTGGGGAATTACTAAAAGAAGGGGGATATCCCATAAACACAAGGGTGTGCTGGGAGATAAAGGACAAAACAACAACAAAAAGAAAAAAAAAAAGTTACCTCAGTGGAAATCCAGTAGAGGGATTCAATCAGGAGAGGCAGACAGGTGAACTTGCTGCCGGTGTTAGCATATAACTCTGCTAACAGAGACATATCGCCTAGCATGCTGCTGTCCTTTTAAATTTGCAGCCGTTGCTGTGGAAATAAAGACATGCTCGCGCATGCCCAGTTGCGTGTTGAATGGCCCGCCGCCATATTGGAAGATGGTAAAGCGAGATCCTCGAGACATTACTTCTGCCTGTGCATGAGTGGAAGCATCTGAAGGCTCGGGCCATCTTGGGAATGGCAGGGAGGTCGAGTTTGACTACAGACCTCAGAAACTCTGCAAGTGAGAGAGAGAGAAAAAGACAGCAAGATGGGGAAAAATAACAAACAAACAAAAGAAAGAAAGGATAGAAATGGAGACCACTGCAAGCTCCTTAAGCTTATTTAAGGCTTGTGGGTGACCAGGCAACATACCCCTGAGACCACCAGAGTGGGGTTCCTTCCATCTAGCTCATTTAGAAGCTGTACAGGCAAGGACTTTCATCCAGGAAGGCAAAACCTGGCTGGGGTGAAGCGGTAAGGGGTGCTGATCCATATTTCCTGATCAGGTGAGGGAAAAAAAAGGAGAATACTGCGGCAGGGCCTGCTCTTTAACCAGTTCAGATCCGCGCTATAGCCAAAAGGCAGCTACAGCGTGGACCTGAATTGCCTGGCGGACGTCTGCCCCTTTGCGCGCTCCCAGCCCGCAATCACGGGCACGCAGCCGGAAATATCTGTGATCGCTGTGTCCCTTGGACACAGCCAATCACAGATCATGATGAATGGCTAATCACAGCGGCCGTTTAACCCGCGATCGGCGGGTCCAATGAGAGATGATCGATCTCAAATGTAAACATATGAGATCATCTCTCATTGCCTGCCTTCTCTCCTCACAAAGACACCACTGTGTGAGGAGAGAGTGATCGATCCCTGCTGCCGTTGCCTCTGTGAGTTGAAAAAACTCTAGTTTTACTGTGCCCATCAACTGTGCCCATTATAGTACCACCTGTCAGTACCACCTGTCAGTTCCACATATCAGTGCCACCTGTCAGTGCCACTTAGCATCAGTGCCACCTATCAGTGCCATCAAGTGTCACGTGTCATCAGAGTGTCATCAGTGCTATGTGTCGTGCCACCTGACTCGTCATCAGTGCCCAGTGTCAGTGCCACCTGACCTGTCATCTGTGCCACGTGTCAGTGCCACATATCATCAGTGCCACCTGTCAGTGCCATCAAGTGTCATCAGTGCCACGTGTTATAAAGTGCCACCTGACCTGTCATCAGTGCCACGTGTCAGTGCCACCTGACCTGTCAGTGCCACGTGTCTGTGCCACATATCAGTGCCATCTGTCAGTGCCATCAAGTGTCACGTGTCATCAAAGTGTCATCAGTGCTACGTGTCATAAAGTGCCACCTGACCTGTCATCAGTGCCACGTGTCAGTGCCACCTGACCTGTCATCAGTGCCACGTCAGTGCCACCTGACCTGTCATCAGTGCCACGTGTCAGTGCCACCTGACCTGTCATCAGTGCCACCTGTCAGTGCCATCAGTGTTACTTGTCACCAGTGCCACT
>BLSH010436446.1:105387-131022 GCA_018402905.1 Glandirana rugosa
AGGGCCAAAATCAATTTCACAGTGTGTGTCAAAGGTCTACAAACGTCTTGTCACTATACCCAAGCGGGTCAAAATCCATTTCACAATGTGTGTCAAAGGTCTACAAACCATCTGGAAACTGTGTGTAACACTTTAACTAAAACCGGGACAAACTGTTCTGCAAACATATGGAAACTGTGTGTGAAACTATAGCAGAGAGAAGAACAAGGATATGGGTTCGCTCTGCTATAGTTTCACATAGAGTTTTTAGATGATTTTAGAACAGTGATATGATATCACTGTTCTAAAATTATCTAAAAACTCTATGTGAAACTATAGCAGAGCGAAACCATATACCTGTTCTTCTCTCTGCTATAGTTTCACACAGTTTCCAGATGTTTGCAGAACAGTAGTTCAGTTTGTCCCGGTTTTAGTTAAAGTGTCACACACAGTTTCCAGATGTTTGCAGAACAGTAGTTCAGTTTGTCCCGGTTTTAGTTAAAGTGTTACACAGAGTTTCCATATGTTTGCAGAACAGTAGTTCAGTTTGTCCCGGTTTTAGTTGAAGTGTCACACACAGTTTCCAGATGTTTGCAGAACAGTTTGTCCCGGTTTTAGTTAAAGTGTTACACGCAGTTTCCAGATGTTTGCAGAACAGTGATATGGGTTCGCCCGGTTTTAGTTAAAGTGTTACACACAGTTTCCAGATGTTTGCAGAACAGTAGTTCAGTTTGTCCTGGTTTTAGTTAAAGTGTTACACAAAGTTTCCAGATGTTTGCAGAACAGTAGTTCAGTTTGTCCCGGTTTTAGTTAAAGTGTCACCCACAGTTTCCAGATGTTTGCAGAACAGTGATATGGGTTCGCCCGGTTTTAGTTAAAGTGTTACACACAGTTTCCAGATGTTTGCAGAACAGTAGTACAGTTTGTCCTGGTTTTAGTTTAAGTGTCACACACAGTTTCCAGATGTTTGCAGAACAGTGATATGGGTTCGCCCGGTTTTAGTTAAAGTGTTACACACAGTTTCCAGATGTTTGCAGAACAGTAGTATGGTTTCTCCCGGTTTTAGTTAAAGTGTTACACACAGTTTCCAGATGTTTGCAGAACAGTGATATGTGTTCTCCCGGCGTATTTATACTTTTTTGACACAGTTTGAAGATGATTTTAGAACAGTGATATGGCTTCTACCTTTAATTAATACTTTTCAGACACAGTTTGAAGATGGTCGACATCACCTCCATTTTTTATTTTTTATGAAATTATTTTTTTAAAAATGCTTTTAGTTATTTCACTGTCCCCATTTCTTTGTAGGGCACTTGTCCCACCCTTACCCCCATTTTCCTTCCTTTTGCAGACCTCTAGGACTTTACAGGACTTTTTTACAGCCATTTTTGTGCCTAAAAGTTCTTGTTCCCATTGATTTCAATGGGGTTCGGGATCCGGGACAAAGTTCAGGTTCTGTCCTGACCCGAACCCGGACTTTGTCCCGAAGTTCGGCCAAATCAGCAGAACCCGGACTTCCAGAAGTTCGCTCAACTCTAAACATGAATCCATGGATAGATCACAGAAAGCCGGCAGCCACAGAAAGCTGCCAGAGCAAGCAACAATCGCTCCGCAGCACTAGGCTGCAGGGCCGACAAATGAATCACAAATTACTAGACCAAATGACAAGTAACAATAGGTCTCTGGGGGAAACAGCCGTGCCGAGGGTGGGGTCAGTAGCTCCATTTATCCCCTGTACGGAGGCGCCGAGTCATCAGCAACAGCTGAGCTTGGCGCGTCCGTGCCTGACCCCTCCCACACACTCGGTAATGCGAGTGTGAGGCCAACCATGGTGCACCCAGGAGGGAGTCAGCACCCAGGCAAATGCAGGGACGCTGCTAGACAACGCTACTGCAAGCAGAGGGATCACATGCCCGCCGTATGGGGACAAATATCCCCAACCCTGGGTGGCGCAGTCACATTGGGGAAATCAAAATAGCAAATCAATATCGATAGCATCGGACCAGGGGTACACTGACGGTTTGACAGAGCACCCGGCAGAAATCAAATTACAATACCACCAATATTCACAAACATCAACCAATTGGATGGGAATATGTCACGGTGGGGAAATTACAATTATGAACATACAAAATGTCAATTCAAAGCATTGAAAGAGTGACCATCAAAATCCACATAAATAACATGAGGATGGGAACATATCGAAAACAAAAAATTACCAATGTGATTACACAAGGGCAGACTTAAATGGGGTTGAACAGGGGGTGGGCCCAAAGATCATTAAGAAAATATGAAGCCCCACAATGGGGCTACTTATAAGAAGGATCTATAACTATGCACCTAATTAATGCCTGGGGGAATATTGGCCCCCAGACGTTCGATCCATATGGTCTCCAGCTGCAGGATACAGCAATCCCAATCTCCTCCCCTAGGATTCTCAGGGATCACCTCCAGGACCATGAATTTGACCATTTGGATATTATATCAATGGTATAAACCAATATGTCTACCAACGGCGGTAAGTTTACCGCCGAAGGAGACATAGAGGTGGTCCCCAATACGCTGTCTGAACTCACGTATGGTCTTGCCTATGTAAAAGGCACCACACTCGCAGACCATGAGGTATACCAAACCCCTAGTTCCACAATTCGCATGGAACAAGGGTGAAAATTTCTGTCCATTTGGAAGTTCAAATTGAGTGCCTTCCAAAACCCAGGGGCATCGCGGACGGTCCCCACAATGGAACGTGCCATGAAGCCCCAGGGGACATGTAGAAACAGGTTGATAGTGACTGCTGGTGAGCGTGTCACAAAGTGAGATAGCTCTCCAAAAGATTAGTTCCAGAGTAGAACGGATGTATTTCTTTAGGATGTGGTGGTCGGCGAGAAGATGCCAGTGTTTAGACAAGGCAGACCGGAGCGAGCTATGATGGGCAGAGTATCGGGTAACCACCCCCCACTGTTTCACGCGTTTAAGTCCTGTTGCGTCTTAAGAGGAGAGAGGTACGAGAACATGAAAAAGCCTTATTAAAGGATGTTCTGAGATTGGTACGTGTCTATCCTCTGGCCAGTAATCGTTGTTGAAGAGCTGCCGCTTGAGAAAAAAATCCTCATCTTTGGTGCAGTTCTGCCGTAAACGTAAGTACTGGGCATATGGGATGCTCTGCACAAGAGAGCGGGGGTGTGCACTGGAGGCATACAGAAGGGTATTACCCGCAGTAGGCTTTCTATAGAGATCAGTCTCGATTTGATGTTGATCATTAATAATTAATCTGATATCCAAAAAGGGGATACTCACAGGATCAAATGCATATGTACAGTGAAGATTGAGTGAGTTTCCATTAAGTTGTTCTATGAACTGGTGTAACAGCTCCACACCACCAGTCCATATAATCAGTAGGTCATCGATAAACCTGTACCAACACAACACATGTGAAAGGTATGGTTGGAACAGGTCTTCCGAGAAAATTAGTCTTTCCCATCCTCCTAAAAATAGATTGGCGTAAGATGGTGCACACGCTGTACCCATTGCGACACCTTGGACCTGTAAATAAAGCTGTTCCATAAATATAAAATCACTTTTAGTAAGTATGAAACATAGAAGTTCCAGGATAAAGTCCACTAGGGGCCATGTAGTATGGTCCTGCTCATACAGGAGGGAGCCAGCCATCCGGACGCCCTGTCCATGGGGAATACTCGAGTAAAGGGCCTGGATGTCGATAGCCACGAGCAGGGCACGCGGAGGGACATGGACCCCCTCCACATGCCTGAGCAGGTCCGTAGTGTCACGAATGTACGATGGTAAACTAAGTACATGTGGTAATAAAAAGGAGTCAACTAATTTGCTGGCATTTTCAGTTAATGACCCAATACCAGATACTATCGGTCGACCAGGGGGAGACCGAATATTTTTGTGGGTCTTAGGAAGGATGGCCACCCTTCCTAAGACCCACAAAAATATTCGGTCTCCCCCTGCACACTACGGACCTGCTCAGGCATGTGGAGGGGGTCCATGTCCCTCTGGGCACCCTGCTCGTGGCTATCGACATCGATGCCCTTTACTCGAGTATTCCCCACGGGCAGGGCATCTGGATGGCTGGCTCCTTCCTGTATGAGCAGGATCATACTACATGGCCCCTAGTGGACTTTATCCTGGAACTTCTACATTTCATACTTACTGAAAATTATTTTATATTTATGGAACAGCTTTATTTACAGGTCCAAGGTGTCGCAATGGGTACAGCGTGTGCACCATCTTACGCCAATCTATTTTTAGGAGGATGGGAAAGACTAATTTTCTCGGAAGACCTTTTACAACCATACCTTTCACATGTGTTGTGTTGGTACAGGTTTATCGATGACCTACTGATTATATGGACTGGTGGTGTGGAGCTGTTACACCAGTTCATAGAACAACTCAATGGGAACTCACTCAATCTTCACTGTACATATGCATTTGATCCTGTGAGTATCCCCTTTTTGGATATCAGATTAATTATTAATGATCAACATCAAATCGAGACTGATCTCTATAGAAAGCCTACTGCGGGTAATACCCTTCTGTATGCCTCCAGTGCACACCCCCGCTCTCTTGTGCAGAGCATCCCATATGCCCAGTACTTACGTTTACGGCGGAACTGCACCAAAGATGAAGATTTTTTTTCTCAAGCTGAAGCTCTTCGACAACGATTACTGGCCAGAGGATATACACGTACCAATCTCAGAAAATCCTTTAATAAGGCTTTTTCATGTTCTCATACCTCTCTCCTCTTTAGACGCCCCAGGACTAAAACGCGTGAAACAGTGGGGGTGGTCACCCGATACTCTGCCCATCATAGCTCGCTGCGGTCTGCCTTGTCTAAACACTGTTAACTTCTCGCCGACCACCACATTCTAAAGAAATACGTCCGCTCTACTCCGGAACTAATCTTTTGGAGAGCTATCTCACTTCGTGACACGCTCACCAGCAGTCACTATTAACCTGTTTCTATATGTCCCCTGGGGCCTTGTGGCACGTTTCGTTGTGGGGACTGTCCCTGGGTTTTGGAAGGCACTCGATTTGAACTTCCAAATGGACAGAAATTTTCACCCTTGTTCCATGCGAATTGTGGAACTAGGGGTTTGGTACACCTCATGGTCTGCGAGTGTGGTGCCTTTTACATAGGCAAGACCATACGTGAGTTCAGACAGCATATTGGGGACCACCTCTATGTCTCCTTCGGCGGTAAACTTACCGCTGTGGGTAGACATATTGGTTTATACCATCGATATAATATCCAAATGGTCAAATTCATGGTCCTGGAGGTGATCCCTGAGGATCCTAGGGGAGGAGATTGGGATCACCGTATCATGCAGCGGGAGACCATATGGATCGAACGTCTGGGGGCCAATATTCCCCCAGGCATTAATGAGGTACATAGTTATAGATCCTTCTTATAAGTAGCCTCATTGTGGGGCTTCATATTTTCTTAATGATCTTTGGGCCCACCCCCTGTTCAACCCCATTTAAGTCTGCCCTTGTGTAATCACATTGGTCATTTTTTGTTTTCGATATGTTCCGATCATCATGTTATTTATGTGGATTTTTATGGTCACTCTTTCATTGCTTTGAATTGACATTTTGTGCGTTCATAATTGTAATTACCCCACCGTGACAAATTCCCATTCAATTGGTTGATGTTTGTGAATATCGGTGGTATTGTAATTTGATTTCGGCCGGGTGCTCTGTCGAACCGTCAGTGTACCCCTGGTCCGATGCTATCGATATCGATTTGCTATTTTGATTTCCCCACTGGGACTGCGCCTCCCAGGGTTGGGGATATTTGTCCCCATACGGCAGGCATGTGATCCCTCTGCTTGCAGTAGCGTTGCCTAGCAGCGTCCCTGCATTCGCCTGGGTGCCGACTCCCTCCTGGGTGCACCATGGTTGGCCTCACACTCGCATTACCGAGTGTGTGGGAGGGGTCAGGCACGGACGCACCAAGCTCAGCTGTTGCTGATGACTCAGCGCCTCCGTGCAGGGGATAAATGGAGCTACTGACCCCACCCTCGGCACGGCTGTTTCCCCCAGAGATGTATTGTTACTTGTCATTTGGTCTGGTAAGTTTTGATTCATTTGTCGGTCTTGCAGCCTAGTGCTTTCTGTGGCTGCCGGCTTTCTGTGATCTATCTATGGATTCATGTTTATGTATTTCATTTTTCTTCAGACTCATGCTGTATGCATGTTTATTTAATTCCGGATCCCAGTTTACCCTTTGAATCCTAGTCCTATACATTGGACATATCATATCTACCTATTGACACTGTCTCTGGGGGAATTTGCTCTTGCCGTCATTCCATGCGGAAGGTGGGTTTGTCTATACTTTCTCAGATCTGTTTATGTTTTATCTTAATTTGCATTCCCAGGCACATTGGTACTTATCCTTTATTTCAATTGTCCTTTGCTTCCCATCTCTCCTCCCCCCCTTTTTCCCCCTTCTTCCTCTCTCTTTCTCTCCTTCCCCTTCTTCCCCCCCTTCTTTCCTCCCCCCCCTCTCCCTCCCCCTCCCTTTTTCCTCCTTCCTCCTCCCCCTCCCTTCCCCCCCTCCCCTCCCTTTCTTTTCCTTCCCTCCCCTCCTCTTTCCTTCCCCCCTTTTTCCCCCTCTCCTTTCCTTCTGATCCATTTTTTTTCCTTTTTTCTTTTCTCCCTTTCCCTCTCACAATTTTTATACTCTCTTTTCCTTCTTTTTTCTCCCTTTCCTCTCTTTTTTCCCCCATCCCACCCCACCTTCTTTCTCTACCCCCCCTTTTTCCCATTCTGTTCCTCATTGCTCTACTGATCATTCTTCTACTGCTCCTCCCACACCCCTTTTGGCCCTTCAACCCCTCCACCTGGTTTCTTGCCCATTGGGTTTCTTTTTTTCACCCCTCCTTTTTTTTCCTTTTTCCCTCCCTTCTTTCCTTCTTTCCCTTTTTCCTTTGCCTTTGGTATCATTTCTCTTTCTCTCTGTTCTAGCACTTTTCATACTTCCATCACGGGGATGCCTTATTACAATTACCCGGTGACTGTGTTTGACAGATTTTTACGTTACTGTTTCTCTACATCTAGTTACTCAGCTCCTTTTGTCCCCCATGCCCGCCGTGGGGGGATAGCCCCTAGTGGGCGTGTTCCTTGCCCTTCAAGTTGGCTGTGATCACTGTGGGTAAGTCCATACCTAGACTTTTCCCAGTTCTACCCATTTAAATAAATTTTCTTTGTGAATATTAATGTTTTGCTATTCTCTTATGTATGTATAGTTGTCAAACAACATAGCTGTATGCTGTTAAATCTCCTGAAGAAGCGGAAGTCAAGCGAAACTGGTCGAGAGTACCAGATACCATCCACAGCTCACATGCTAAGGGCCGGTGGTACCCCCTGTGAGGACCACTACAGGCACTTTATGTAAAATTCATTGGAGCTTGTACCCAATGTTGTACTTCTGATTTTATTGAGTGTTTTTGTATGTTATTATTTTCAATAGATTGTTTTAAATTTTCGTATATACACTTGTGTTACCCTTGAGTGCCGAGATAGTCCATGCCCATTTTCATTTTGGTGTCTGGGTGCTAATGGGACACCCATACCCCATGTATTCACTTCCAATAATCTCCCTTTGGATGATGGCACACATTATTAATCATACCGTTTTTTCTCCTTGGCTCATTTTCTACATGTATGACTGCATAAAATATATATAAACCCCCAAAATATTATAAATTATTAATTATATTCCTCAAATAAATGTAATCACTCTTACACAAAACATATTAAATGTGTGAATAATAAAGTGCCAAATAGTGTAAGATGAATACATAGATCTCCAATGATTTATAATACAAAAACTCATCCCACAATAAAAGTGCCAAAGAATGTGCAAAATTATCAAATTCCCTTAAGTGCAATAAATCCCCTCCTCAGTGACATGGAAGAAGATCGCTCCTTTGTGTTCTTCAAACAATCTCTTCATGAATCCCCCAATCCGTCATCCACTCACCTTATAAGTCTGAACTCTTCAATGGATAAGTTGGTCATAGAGCGCTTGTTTTATATAAAAAATCAGCCGGGTAACTCTGATCCACATAGACAAATGCAGTCGGTCACACATGAAACAAAAGCACACTTTTCTATAGAGAAGCCATGCTGCAAAAATCAGTTCAGCATAAAAGAGAGACCCTATCATTTCTAAATATTAATCAACATACCTGAAAAGAAACACAAACACTAAAATCCCCCCTCCTGATATAAGAGCCAGAAGAAAGGGAAGAAATGCAGTAAAAATACGTTGCCTGGCAGAGGAGATGGCTACAAGGAATATCACCTAGATGAGAGTAGAGAGAGGGGCGTCTTTAATGGGTTCCAAAGACCATTTCTGAAGGCCAGAGAGAACCAGATTTCCATGGATGATCTGAATAGTGGACCCTCTGTGCTATCTGTACATTGGAGAGGGTGGGAGCCACAAAAACGACTGAGCAACAGAGTCTAAGTACCCCCAGATCTTCACCAGAGACCCCACAAAAGGCAGGAACTTCACCTTTGATAGCAGTGGGAGCCAAACGATGATCCAGCCCCAGTCATTTTCCCATCCCTCATCACTGTTTTGTTATGGTTTTTATTATATTTTTAACATATTTATGTATTTATGGGGGTTTTTTTACATTATTTTTATTCATTTCTTATCAGGCTGTTCTTTCCCTGATAATATAAACCATGGAAGGGAAGGCAAGGCTACAACTACAATGCTTTCATACCATGATATCTTTGGATTAGAGAGGGTCAAGGATGTACCATTGGCTGGAGGAGATCAGTATGTGCTTGAGGTACCAGACTGCCCTGCTGCACATGTCACTTAAGGGAAAATACCTCAGTTAATAAGTAGAAAAACAGTAGATAATGTGATGACAGTTGAAGGATTAGCTATTAGTCAGTTGTTGCAGACAGATATTTGTCCTTAAAATGAGGTCACAGCAGCCATAGTGACATGAGCTTTATCTGTGATAGGGAAGTTATAAGGAGTGCTGCTGATAAAGTGCACAGGGAGATATTAGTGTAGGGTTTGTAGGGATTGGCAGGTCTGTAGATGTAATCCCTTACTGAATGTCATAGTTTTAATGAGAAAGAATTTATGAAATTATAACGTAATTAATTGTATCTTTGCTTATTATAATATGTCTATGCAATGTAAGGCTGACATGTCATTAGGAAAACCTTTTACCCAACTCCATGTCATTTCATGTCTTGTCAGATAAAGTTGTAATCTGATTTGTCATGTGACTGTGTATTACCTATTCTGGAATTCACCATCTCCATGTTATGAGAATTCATTCACTCATAATCCTTAGGATATAAAAAGAGATTTAATTCAATAAAATAGTACAGAATGAGATTCCTTGTGAAGTCTGTACTCTTTGACATCACATAACCTTACACCACCTGATAATTTCCTTATCAGAACTTGGCGAGCGAGCAGCCAGGAGAGACAAGAGGACACCTTGGAAACTGACAATTATAAAGACAACAGGGGGAACACAGATACCTACAGCCGGCAGGTAAGTCACTGAGCTTCCTCTCTGTCTTCCACCTTTCCCTGTTTGAGGGTCTCCGGGAGCCCAAACTCTCTCCGGACCTTGTCTGGTGGTAAGTGCTGAGTGAGTTGCTGTGTGATTGGGAATACATGAGAAATATGGAAGTTGCTGTATTACTGACGGAGGAACCCAAAACTATAGTCTGATCGAAAGCACGAGAGTGTAAGAGCATAAGGTTCCATGTCATGTGATAGGGTGGTTGGTGCTGATTTCCCCCGATGGTAGAAGTAGGTGGCAATATTGGAGAATTAGAGAAGATAATGTGACTGGACAGTCCAAAATATAGCGACTAGACCTGTCTGGGATAATTCCAAAGATCAGTGATCTTGTAAGATTGACACCAATAGGAGGCAGATAACCACAGCTGTATACAGTATGTAGAAGCATGGTATTGTTCTGTGTGTTACAAACGTCTTTCAAAATGATAAAATGGAACAAGAAGGAGGCTAACCCTATAAGGACAAATGGAGCTTTTCATATTGAACAGTGGGAAAAGATTATTCTACATTACGGGCCACAGCTGGTTAGTCATAGAAGTCAACAGCACAGACATGGCTCAGAGAGAGGAAATGTACTGCGGGAATGGGACTGACTGAAATGTTTCATCCAACTACAGCAACTATATTCTATATTTGTCCTCCAATATTGTTGGAGAAATATTAAACAATTTTTTTAGAAGGATTGATAAATCAGGCTCAGTGTAGGGCCTCATACATACAGACGTTATTAACGCCGCATTTTTGAGCTGTTTTTACAGCTTAAGAATGACACACCATGTTATTCTATGGCCTCATATACACGTTGACGTTTTTGAGCTGTAGATGGTGTCGGCATTCTTAAGCTGTAAGAAGAACCCAGGACCCGCACATTCCGAAGCTGCAGCCAGCAAAACGCTCAAAAACATGGCTTGTATACACAATGTTAAACCTCGCCAGGTGTTTCTCTGCCTCTATTCAAGATCAATGGTTCCCTATGGGAGCCCACTGATTTGAATAGGAGTTGCACCAGAAGTCGGATCCGACTTGCGGTGTGACTTGTGTGCAGAGTATCTTGAAGGGGAAATCCCACACAAATTAAAAAAAGTGCGTGGGGTTCCCCCTCAAGAGGTACCAGACCCTGGTATGGGTAAGGGTCTGGTATGGATTTTGAAGGGGAACCCCCACACCAAAAAAAACATGTAGGGTCCCCCCCAAAATCCACACCAGACCTTTATCCGAGTACACAGCCTGACAGCCGTCACAGGGACGAGTGAGCACCCCCTCCTTGACCATACCAGACTGCATGCCCTCAATATGGGGAGTATGGGTGCTTTGGGGCAGGGTGGCCCTGTGCCCTCACCCCAAAGCACTTTGTCCCCATGTTTATGAGGACAAGAGCCTCTTCCGGACAACCCTGGCCATTGGTTGTCACAGTCTGCGGTTGGGGGCTTATTGGAATCAGAAAGCCTCCTTTAACAATCCAGATCCTGGTCCCCCACCCTGTGTGAATGAGTATGGGGTACATTGTACCCCTACCCATTCACCTGAAAAAAAAGCAGCTTTTTAAAATATTTTATTAAATCAACTCTGGCTCTTCTCCCCTCTCCAGCTCTTCTTTCTTCTGCTCTTTTTGTGGGGTTTCTGTCTTCTGAGGGGTCTTCTGTCTTCTCCTGGGTCTCCTGTCTTCTGCTCTTTTGCCGCTGTCTTCTCCCTCTCTCTTCTGGAGATGTTGACTCGTCGCTCTCTTCCACTTGAATGCCAAGTCCATACTACGCGTTGCCTTATATTGGCATGGGGTGAAGGCCCCACCTCTTATGACATCACAGCCCTGCCCCGGGATGTGCCGTCATAAGGGGGCAGGCCCCATGATGATATCAGCAGGTGGCCCCTCCCCATGCCAATATAAAGCAACACGCAGTATGGACTTGGCATTCGAGTGGAAGAGAGCGACAAGTCAACATCTCCAGAAGAGAGAGGGAGAAGACAGCGGCAAAAGAGCAGAAGACAGGCAACACAGGAGAAGACAGAAGACCCCTCAGAAGACAGAAACCCCACAAAAGAGCAGAAGAAAGAAAAGCCAGTGAGGGGAGAAGAGCCGGAGTTGATTTATTAAAATATTTTAAAAAACTGTGTTTTTTTGGACACTTTTTTCCCCAGGTGAATGGATAGGGGTACAATGTACCACATACTTATTCACATAGGGTGGAGGGCTGGTATCTGGGGGCCCCTTGTTAAAGGGGGCTTCCAGATTCTGATAAGCCCCCACATGCAGACCCCAAAAACTAATGGCCAGGGTTGTCGGGAAGAGGCTCTTGTCCTCATCAACATGGGGTGACAAGGTGCTTTGGGGTGGGAGGGCACATGTTGAGGGCATGTGATCTGGTATGGTCCAGGAGTGGGGTGCTCACTTGTCCCTACCCCCTTTCCTGGCCTGCCAGGCTGCATGCTCGGATAAGGGTCGGTATGGATCCTGGGGGGACCCTACACTTTTTTTGGCATAGGGGTTCCCCTTAAAATCCATACCAGACCAAAGGTTCTGGTACCTCTAGGGGGAACCCCACGCAATTTTGTTTTAAATGTATGCGGGAGTTCCCCTTCAAGATCCTCTGTCCACAAGTCGCACCACAAGTCAGATCAGCATGACCCGACTTCTGGTGCGACTTCTATTCAAATCAATGGGCCATAGGGAACCATTGATTTTGAATAGAAGCAGATAAATGCTGATGAAAGCTAGCACAGAAAAAGGTGCATTGACATCAATGCATAACGCTGATAAAATCGCATTTTTAACACAGATTTTTTCCTAGCGTTGGTACCGACGTTACTGCTCTTTTTTTTAAACGCCCGTGTGTATGAGGCCTAGAAGTGATAAATACAATAAAGTGCGGCGCTCCCCTTATATACACAAATACTGCGCTCTTGTAATCAAAGTAAAAGAGGTGGAAGAACATTTGTGATAAATAATAACTCATTTCACATGATCTGTGTGTCCAGTGAAAAACCTTAAAGTGTATTTAAAGTCCATCCAATGTGTCCTTTATAATTAAATAAATAATATAACCCCAAATAAATATCTCTGAAATATCCAGAGCTTCTTCATCCTAATCTCAATATAATGTCCAGAAAACCATGCATGGTGGACTACAAAACACCTCCTTCCCAAAACACAGATATTGTGCTTTCCTTTCTGTACAGTGCCTAATATAATGCTGATTGGTCACTTCATATAGCAAATGTATTTGGGGTGCAGCTTGATTGGAGGATTCAAATAGGGGCTGCTGGGTACAACCCATGTGATAAGGAAAAGCAATGGCTGGGCCTTTGAAGTAGAAAAAAATTCCCAGTTACACCAACAGGGAGGCTAGGAGCGGTATAATGGAGGAACACACTCCATGCTTTATATATATTCCCATCTAACTAAAATATATTCCTATTTACAATATTATTACAATTATTACATATTTTATGGGAAATGTCCCTTAACAGATGTAAATAAATTATCACTGGGCCCCAATTTTGAACAGGACCCCCAATATCCATTCTAAAATCTAGACATCAATATTAGAGTGCCATTTATTTACACAAAAATCCCCCCAGGAATTGTAGAATATAAGAGCCCAGTATTACATTAGTAGCGCTAGGGCTATATGAAGCCTGACTCCAACAGACATTTTAATAGACGTGTGCAATTTGTTTTGTTCCAAATACACTTCTTTATGGGATTCAACAAATCTGTTAATTTGGAAATATTCAAATTAACGAAAACCCATTTAACATTTTTTTTCCAATATTCAAAAATCTGAAAATTCAGAAATTCAAAAACTAGAAAAATAAAAAATCTGAAAATGCAAAAAAAATTGGAAAATTTGGAAATTCACAAACGTGGAAATTCGAAAATTCAAAAATTTGAAAATCCAAAAATAAAAATTTGAAAACCTGAAAATTTGAGAATCTGAAAAAATAACTAACTAATACTAACTATTACTAACTATTAAATTAATAAATATATAGGTATTGGAATTTCCTTTCAAATGTGGCTGTTAGAGAACATAACAAGTTACGAATCATCTGAAATAACAAATGCCTCACATGTAAATGAATGGAACGTAACAAATTAATAATAAATAATAATAATAACAATAATAATAAAAAACATTTTATTATTAATATTATTTATTATAGATTTGTTATGTTCCATTTGTTTAGATGTGGCATTTGTTATTTCGGATAAATTGTAACTTCATATAAATTTGTATTCGTCACATTCACTAAAAGCCAAATTTGAAAGGAAATTCCAATACCTATAATTTAATAGTTAGTAATAGTTAGTGTTAGTTATTATTTTGGATTTTCAGATTTTAGTTCTTTCACTTTTTTGGATTTTCATTCTTTCGAACTTTCAGATTGTCTTTCTTATTTTTAGATTTTTGAATTTACAAATTTTCAAAATTTTGGATTTTGAAATTCAAATTTTTGCAAAATTACGAATTCATTTGAAATAACTCATTTCGATGATAATGAATGACCCGAAAAACAAAAACAAAACAAATGAAACGAAAGTGAAAAGGAACAAATTTTTCGGCAGTGCACATGTCTACAATTTAATATCTAGAAAATAACCGTAGAGTTATATTCATTCACAAAAAAATGCTGTAAAAGATTGTAGCTTCTATGTGGTATAAAATGATGTGTAGTGCCAATCCTGAGCCGACCTCAACAGCTATTTAAAATCTAGAAATCAACATTAGAAGATGATAGATTCATAAAGAATAATCTAAATATTTTTCAGCCTATGGGCTCAGGATTCAATTATTTGCACTTGGCTGCAATTTTGAACATCGTCCCTTTTTTTAAATGTAGAAATTAATATTAAAGTGTAAGTCCAATAAGGATCGTGGTACCTCAGTGCTCAGTATTACATTATTGGGCCTAGGGATATATTGACCCCAATATGAACAGGACTTCCAAATCCATATTATAATCTACAAATCAGTATTATGCTATTATTTATTTGCAGAAAAAAAACATTATTGTTCTGATATGTGGACTCCTTAGCCCTGAACCCCGATTTGAACCGGACCTCTATGGACATTTTGTTCTAGAAATCGACATTCGAGTTTTATTCATTCACAGAAATAATACAATAGATAGGTCCTCCTATAAAGGTATCAGCACCAGGCTCCGGTATGAACAGAAAACCCAACATTAATGTTAAAATCTATAAAGTGACAACAGAAAATTATTTATTCACAGAAAAATCCCCTGAGGGATCGCAGTGCCTATTTGAGTGATAATAAATGATTTGTTCCAGACCCCCGGTGTGAACAGAACCCCCAACAGATTTTTACAATTCTATAAAATCCAATATTAGAGTCATTTATTCACAGAAGAAAATCAACTAAAAGATTCCAGTGCTGAAGTGAGAAATATAAAACTATTTACACTCGGGGTTCATTCTGAACAGAACCCCCACAGACATTATAGAATCTGGAAATCAGCATGAAGGTGACATTTATGTGCAGAGAAATCCCCAGAAGATCTCATTGTGTATGTGCTCAGTATTATATTATCTGTACGAAGTTCCAATATGAACCGGACCTCCAACAGCCATTCCTAAAATCTCCAAATCAACATTAGAATATTATTTATTCACAGAATCTCTTATAAGACTGCTGAGCTTTTATCTGCAATATTCACATATTTTCAACAAACTCCAATTTGTCCCGGACCCCAACACCCATTTAAAGTCTAGAAACATCTAAAATCTATAAAAAACCTAAATATCTGTGTGTCTATGCGCTCAGTATTACATTATGAGGTGTAAAAACTAAATACAATTTGCGCTTGGTACATAAACAAAGTCAAAAAGCGACAAAAAAAACAGCTGCCAACAAAAATGAGCTTGATAGAACCCACAATAACAATAAAAATAAAAAAGTAATGCAGCGCTAGTTCATATATAAAAGTTCATAGTCCAAAGTGCATATTCATGGCAGCAGAGAGAGAAGTGAAGAAACCGACACCATCCTGAGTGGAGAGGATGAAGGAGCAACTCATCACCTTGGTGCACAAAAAGGGGCAATCCTGCTTACCAGAGAGTATGGGCTCTAAGATTATAAAGAGCCAAAAATGCCAGCAAGCAGCCAAAAGGTATACTATCCGTCCCAGTCAGAGAACAAACAATCTTCTCCTCCCACAGGAATATGATCAGCTCCAGGAGTCAGACTCAGACAGCAGAATGGCCCATACAAGCTGGCACAGTGTGACCTCAGAGAAATAAAAGAGCGTGCCGCAATGGTGTAATACGTTCACACATAAAAAGGTTTATTGAATAAAAAGTTACACTCACATGTCCAAGGAGTAAATGCACATGAATCAAATTAAAAGCCGCGGTAGTAAAGCGTGCCTGCATCATCCAGAACCGCCTAACATGTTTCATCAAAGAGTGACATCGTCAGAGGCATTTTTATTTTTATTACATTATGAGGACCCCCAATATCCATTCTAAAATCTAGAAATCCTCATTAGTGACATTTATGGGTGTAACAATCCAGCAAAGAATTGTAGTTCCTGAGTGCAGAGGATTAATAGATTAGCACCAGGGTTAGTTTGAACCTCAACAGCCATTTTATTATCTAGAGTTTCTATAGCTGGGAAAGATGCTACTCAATCATGGTCTGTGCTTTATTATCTGCTGTGGGGGATTGGGCGGGAGAGACATTAGAGGGTCTAATAGTCCCCTGATGTCTCCATAAAGAGAACCCATCTCCTGTTCCTACACTCACTCTGGGAGCCCCTTTAACTTATTAGCCCCCTTGTGACAGCAATAAAGGTAAATAAAAAACATTGCTAAACAATGTAAAAGATAATAAAATAAATGTAAAACAATGAAAAAGTGACCCTGTCTCCTTGTGCACACATGAGGATGCAAACTAACTGTAAGCACTATTACAGCGCCCCCTATGGGCAATTTGGGGTACTGTGGCTCTTCACCTTTTCACAGATGCGGTCAGTTTTAAGGCGTGACATGTTTGGTATCTGCTTACTCGATGCAACCCGCGTCCTTTATCATTTTCACAAAAAATTTGGATATTATATTGGATTTAAATGCTTTAAAAGGAATTTTATAAGCGACCCCACGCCATGTTTTTGTAAAGGAACAATATAGAAGTTTAGTAAATAATGTGTTCTGTCCTTTCCATGGACAGGTTTGGGTTATGAGGGGATCTGTTATTTAGTCTCTTATCTGCAGGAATTATTATCATTTTTTCAGGAGTGCGTCGTCCTGGTGCACAGCGTCACACCCAGCGATAAGACTTCCCACAAGAATGCTATTGTCAAAGATTTGTGTCATTTTATTGTCGCCCTTTGACCCCTTCATGACCCCTCCATGACCCCTCCATGTACCGGGTTACAACAAACCTTAACACCCAAACCTTTAGCAACTGTGACATGTGTTAGTAAATCTGTACATATCATCACAGCTACTTAGTGTATCCGGGTGAATAATATCGCATTTTATTGTTTTAATATGAGGGAAAAACTGACCCAAAACCGTAAGAATTTTTTTATAAATGTAGCTGTATATTTTATGTCATTACAATGAACCCACCACCGAAAAACCCAATAAAAAAAAATATATTTTCTGCTTCTGATGATCATATAAATACCACATATGTGTAGATTATTTATTGTTTGTTTTTACACAGTTTGTCTTAACTTTTAATAATGTTGAAAATTAAATCATTTTTGCCAGAAACTTTTTTCAAAAGAAAGCCTGTCTATTACTGAAGGAAACTGTAAAAAATGTAATTTGTACAAAAAAATGACCCCTAGTCAATGTGTGATAAACACTCATGTATTTTTTTTTATTTTTTTTTATGACATCATAGTGTACAGGATTTTTTCTGACATGTCATTTTGATTAGTGCATGTACAATTTACTACACAAAATGCCACTCACAATGATGTATTAATTAATTAATTAGTGTATTTATTTATTCATGAATTCATTTTAAGTAAAATGATGATCTGCATTATGTACTGCATCTTATAGAGGCATAATATTCAAAAGCATCAATAATTAGAATTTCAATATTAATAACAAACTAGAGCTGCAATGTAAACATTAAACAGCACTGTAGAATTTATTCATTAGATTGGATAGTGTTAGTTATAAAATAATAATCATAATGATGTTACTAAAATTTTATTTTTTATGTAATGTATATTAATTCAATTATACTTTAATTTGTTGAATTCAATTTAATTAAAATGTTATTTATTTAATGTATTATTTATTAATTTATTTTATTAATATTTTTTTTTATTTGTATTTTATTGCTATTCATTAAAACTAGATGGGTGAATGAATAGTTAAAGTGAAGGAGACATAGTAAGACTTGTATGATGACAGTCTGTATTGGAAAGCAGATGGTGATCGGTAAATTCAGCGTCTGTTTCCTGGGGGAATCCGGCAGAAACTTTCATCCAATAAAATCTCAGGATTGTTGTTCTTTGGTGACTTTTGTTGTATTGTGAATGGAGCGGTCCCACCACTGTAATCATGTGTGGGTCTTGTGGTGCCTCTAGGGGGCGCTCAGCTCAGGTGTCAGCAGTCCCGGGAGAACGGCACACAGAAGGTTTACAATCGCTCTAATAATGAAGAATGATGTCACCGGCTTTACTATTCTCTACAATCTGCTGCAATGTGTGAGATATTGTCACACCGTTCTAAATGTGTCTCTAAACTTTGATCCAATAGAAGAAACTCCGGCTCTTCCCTGAAGAAGATGTCTAATAATACTTTACTAAAGAACCGCTTTCCAGTATCAGCAATGCCCAGAGATAAAACGTATAAAGTTTAGTCATTTCTTTTGCTGACTATTCAGCATTTATTATATTTAAAATATAGAAGCAAGATTACAAAATAATGTAATTGTTATTATCATGTAAAATATTTAATCAATGTATATTATGTTCAATAAAATATAAATACTAACAATTATAATAATAATAATAACAATAATAATGAACTTATAATTTGTGAAGAAAGGTTATGCAATATATATATGGATGGCTTGTTTGTGAAATTTACCTACAGGGACCAATCTCTTCCTTTTTTAACCCCTTCCTCTCTCACACCTGTACCCCGCCTATGGACCAGAGCAACGTTTACTCTCCTCTATGAACCTATTGATTCAGCAATAACTTGGTAATAAAAAGTAACATATTTATCATTTCTCTTAGAACAAAAAAAACACTTTTATTGCTGATTTCAAACATCCCCCACTGGGTAACCCTGCTGAAAGACAGAAACTATGCAGGATGGTATCAGTTGGCTACAAATTTTAGCCAGCTTCAAAGGATCCTGTAAGGGTACCCAGGAATAGCTGCATCACCAGGATGGGGACATGTGTCAGAGAAGGCAGGTGTGTGAACTTTCCCTGCTGAAGGGCAGACAACAGGCTGGTGATGTTGTCATACACGGCTTTTCCTGGCACAAGATGTGGTGTCACCAGGGGAGGGCTGGGCCGAGGGGCAGGGTGGCAATTGCCCCCCAGGCCACCCTAACTTACATTCAAAATGGCTGACGCCCGCTGCCGCTCACACTTTTTTCTTATGGAGGAAGAAAGTAGGGGCCAGGGAAAGGGGGGGAAGGCACTGGTGAGGCTGCATTGTGGGTGGTGAGCCTGCATTGATGGGCACTGGTGAGGCTGCATTGGTGGGTGGTGAGGCTGCATTGATGCGTTATTTTTGTTAAAGCTCCTTTGTTGCTATTAACATTAAATTATGTTACCACATTGTATCATATTTGTCTTACTTCATAACCTCAATATCCGTTATAAAACCAGGTGGGCATGGATGGTGAGCTGATTCGGTGGTTAGATGGGCCACTTGACTGGATTTGCCCCCCCAGGCCTAAGGCTGCCACCCCTCCCCTGGGTGTCACCTCTGGACCTGCCCTTGCAGAACCTAAAGAATCTCTGCCCAGTGTGGATCCTGTCCCCTAGACATACCATCTACAACACTGCATGCCGCCATTTTGCCTAAAGCCATTGTATAGTCTCCTGAACACTTGTGGGGGAGTTGTGCTTCAGAGGACAACTCACCTGATGCAATATGTCCATTCTATGGCCAGCATATAGTGTCCTCCAGCTTGAAAGTAGTGGAGAAAATCTGTTAACATTTACCACCTTGATTCATTCTTTGAAATAATTAGAAATAATTCTTAGTCCTAGCAGCAGTATACTTGCTCTCTCCCTTGGAAAATGTGGCCTGGCCAAAAAGGATTGCACGCTTAGCAACAAAACTGTCAACTTTTTCTTTATTCAGTCTGTGAACAAGGGAGCCATTTATTTATTTGTGTATGTAATCTCTCTACTCTCTGCCTCATAAATTGTGACTTATCCAATGAAGGCTTGAAAAATATGGTGCAACTATGTTCAATTGTACAAGCAAAAAAAAAATGTGAGGGCCTTGTGCAGTGCTTAGACGAGTGCATTTGTGAACCTGTGAAGAAGATACAGAAGAAAATGAGGAAGTATCAGAGTCATTGGGATCATTTGCAGGGATCTTCGGTGTTGGAACCCTATTTCTGCATCTCCTAGTTTTGTCATTGGTCCAATTGTAGGCTTAATTATTGTCGTAGGCCAGTTTGTCACGTATGAATTTATTTTCTTTGGTTTTCAGAATATCTGCGACAAAAGTCTCTAAGTGGGTCTTCAGAGTCAATTCTCATGGATTAAATAAGGGATCCAAGACTAAATTCTCATTATTCCTATATAGTTTCTCAACTTCTTTGTCCAATGATTCTAATTCTGTGGAGAATTGTTGACATAACTCCATCATTTTTAGAGGAAATGTTTGTAGGTTCTCTTCCCAGCTACACCTGAACTCGGGTTCAATTTTGTTAGTATTAGGTAATATTCATATTCTCAAGCCCCAAGGTGAGAAATGTTCCTCAATATACTTTAGAAAGTACCACTTATTCCGGTAAACTGAATTTTTTCTACAAAATGCGCTGGAGTCTTCTAAAAAACCTCTCCATTGAGAAGCCTCCACCTGCAGCATTTTGAGATGGATTTTACCCATCATCCCACTAAACGCACTACCAAAATAACTGGCCATGTTTACAAACCAATTATATAAACGGAAAATATTTGCTTATACCGAACTTATAAAAGAAATCTAGTGTGTTGCTCTATGTACTAGGAAACAATTCTCAATACAAACAAAATATTCGAAGTGTAATATTTTGATCATTCATTGCCCATTGTAGTGGGCGGGTAACACCCTAGTTATGAAAACATTATTGAACAGTCAGGCAATGGAGGGCCAAAAAGGCACCACATCCCATAATAGAAGAGCAATTGTACAAGCAAAAAATGGACTTTTAAGATGCCTAAAGATCACAAATCTACACATAAGGTAAAATAACAATACAAAATTTTATTTCACAACAAGTTAAAAGGTAATAAAAAAAAAATCACATACCATGCGATTTGTATAGCAGTGCAGTAACTTTTGCTGTACATGTTTTGCCAAGAAGAGCTTCCTCAGGAGTTTTAAGAGTGCTGCATATTGCTGATACTATAGATAAAGAAAACAAACATTTTTAGAAAAGTACGGGTATTGCATATCAATATATAAATTACATAACGCATTTTATTTGTTTTCTCTAGTCAGCCAATATTTGGTATATATATTTATTGAATTAAGGGGGCAGGCCTACCAGTTGCTTATAGACAAGACATTTGATGAATTGGTGGAGTGCAAGAGTCCCAATAAGGACCAGACTTGTAGGATATTGTGTGACCATAGGAGGAAAACTAGACAAATGGCCTAAATAATGCCAAACAGGTGCAAACCGGCTACACAAATGTTGTTGTTATTTGACCTTATGTGCAAATTTGTAATCTTTTTGCACCTTAAAAGTCCAGTTTTTTGCTTGCACAATTGTTCCTCTATTATGGGATGTGGTACCTTTTTGGTCCTCCATTGCCCAACTGTTCAACAATTCTGTTCACCCACTCAATGATTCAGAAATTGAAGCCTCCCCACATACACTTAATATCAATGGTACAAATCTCTAACCTTTTCTCATCTTCAGTCTTCAAAGCAAGTGTATTGTATCTGGTCTTGCGGCTGAGATGATGAGAGGGCTTCCCTTGTAGCAGTGCACAACACTCCTGGAGATGGTGACAGGGGATGCTGAGAACAAATAAGCATAGATTGCCAGCTATATGACAGTCAGATGGATCTGCAGTAGTGATGCCTCTTCAGGTGGCAGCGAGGTACTGGAAGCAGCGGATTCAGGATGATGCACTGGGAAGTGCAGACAATTCACAGCAGGCAGTATGAGACAGGAGACATGGTCAGGAATGGAAACCAAGGTCAAAGCACAGTGGTCAAGGAGAGGAGTAGACAGGAGCATGGTCGGAGGTAGGCCAGGGTCATACAGAGGAGGTAATCGGGAACATGTCCATGGAACAAGCTGAGGTCAGAGACAGGAGAGAAACAAGAGGAAGTCCAGAAGCAAGCCAGGTTGTTAATAGGAAATCCAGAAGTAACAAACACAAAGGAATATGGGTATCAGGGAGCTGAAGACCAGCCCACAAAGTTTGTGAGCAACTGTCACCCTTATAAAGACCAGAGGGTGCCAAGATCTATTGCATGTGGTGTGCATGAGTGCACGAACATTCATGTGCCATGAACAAATATTTTTGCGCTGTAAAAAAATGCGACCTCCTAGGTATTGACAAGCGTGCCAGGCCTTTGAGTCATTCTTCTCCTGCTTATCCTTGACAGCAGTACACTATTTTTTTTAAATTCCACATATAAATTGCTTGCCCTCTACCTCAAAAAAAGTGGCCTATCCAATAACTTCAACTTCAAAGTTGTTCTGCAAATCTTTATAATTTTTTATTTTACAAATAGGTTCTATTTTTTTTACTTTCCAGATGCAATATGCCTGCTCAATCCCTAAGAAATTTTGGCCTGTCCAAAAATGCTTACTAGCTATGGTTCAAAAATGTAAACATCTTCCCTCCATCCCTGCATTTTCCTTCACTCTCTAAATCAGTGGTTCTCAACTCCGGTCCTCGGGCCCCCCCAACAGGCCAGATTTTAAGTATTACCTTGGGGAGATGCAGACTAGAATACTGCAATCATTGAGCAGCAAATGATATCACCTGTGATGTATTTCAGTTATCCTGCAAACCTGGCCTGTTGGGGGGGCCTGAGGACCGGAGTTGAGAACCACTGATCTAAATGAAGATGCTCATGTTTAATTTTCCAGATGTAATAAGCCCACTCAGCCTCTCAAAAAGTGCAGCCTGTCCATGCAGGCTTAATATCTGTAGTGCAACGCTATACAATTTTTGTTTTCTCAGTCTCTTAATTCAATACTCTACAGTCCTAACATCTGAAAGTAAACTTTTTTTTAATCTTTAGTTTCCTAAAAAAAATACATTACTTGTTTATATACAGATGCAATGTGCTTACACTCTCCATTATTTCCAGATGTAATACACCTGCTCCATCTTTCAAAATTACAGCCTGTGCATAGAGGCTTCATATCTGTTGTGTAAAACTGTAACATTTTTGCCCTGCCAGTCTATGAATAAAGTTACTATTTTTTTTTTCTTTCCAGGTGCACCATGCCTGCTCAGTCACTAAGAAATAGCAGTCTGTCTAAAAAAGACATAATGACTGTGGTACATAACTGTAAAATGTATTCTTTGTCATTCTCTGAATCAAGATATATATATACATATATATATATATATATATATATATATATATATATATATATTTATTTCCAGATGTAACATTCCCACTTAATACATTGCCATCCGTCCATAAAGGCTCAAAATCCGTGTTGCTAAACTGTAATATTTTGGATTTCTCAATCTGTGAATCAAGACACTAATTTTGTATTTCCAGATGTAGAATGACCCATCAATTGCTCTGTAGATAAAGTCTTTCCATACAGGTTTAATATCTGTGGAGCATCCACATTTTACAACTTCAGTCTTCTAAAAAAAAAAAATCCCAGATGCAATGTGCTTGCTCTCTCCCTCAGAAGTTGCTGCCTATGCAGGAAAGTCTTGCTGCAAATCTGTGCAATGTTTTGGTCTTTTATTTATGGGAAACAGGCAATCTTTTTCCATACATGAAATCTGCCTTCTCTCTCCCCCTGAAACAGCAGATTATCGAAAAGACTACAAAATATTGCTGCAAATATGTTCAATTTCTCAGTCTAAAAATAATACTATTTATTTATTAATCTGCTTTCTCCCTCTGACATAGTGCATTAGCTAAAAATCAGCATATACTGCTCTGCAAATCACTTATGTATTTCTTGCTTGTGGCTCTGGAAAATTATACTCTAATTTAGTTATATATAACACCAGCCAATTTGTTCAGTCTTCCATTGTGGATTATTAAATACACATATGGTGTGCAATGTGTCCATGAAATATTTCTGACTTTTGACAGTGGTATAATAAACTGTTTTTTCCACTATAACACAAGCTTCATCTCTTCCTCTAATATAGTGGCAAAAATAAAGATGTTTGTGTAATGTTCAGTGAGTCATTACAATGTTTATGGCTCCTGTCTTTGATATAACACAATGTAGTTGATTTTAGACATGTGCAATTCATTCTGTTCCAAATTAGTTTTTTTTTTATGAAATTTGACAATTTGAAAATTTGAAAGAACGAAAATCCAAAAATAAGAACAAAAATTTGAGTACCTGAAAATTCAAAAGCCCAAAATAATAACCAACTAAATGATAATTGGAATTAATCATGCTGGTGCCGTATGAGGCTAAATAAGGCACCCATAATTTAACTGTGCCATGTCCTAAGAACAATTACAAAGAATGGGTTGGCTAAACGGTAAATGGACTTTATAGGCACATAACTATTAAACATATAAGCTTTATTATAGCCCGTTAAAAAGGCAATACTCATACAATTGCAATTCCATATTATAACACTGTGTAAATAAAATGATCTGAAATAAACAATGGTATATTCCCCAATGTGATTAGACTGGGACCTAAATAGAAAACAGACATTAGGTAGATAACCATAAATGTCTGGCATTTCTTCCACTATTGGGGTACCACTGAATCCTCAGAAATGCAGTTCAATTGCTGTTTGACATGAACTTTGGTAGGTGTCCGGGATGAGTGGGATTTCCCACTCCCTGGGATCCACCTTTTGTCACCTACTCAGGTTGGAGTAGCCTGGGATCCTTGTTCCACTTGTCTGTGTGGCTGGGCTGTGAGTGTGCTCCTGGCCACCACTAGAGGCTCACCTTCTTGGGTATCCCTATGGGCTAAGTTGCATATGCGGCCACCTAGGCCATGGAGAACCTCTCCGGCACCCCCATGATGGGAGCATCGTGGGGTGTTCCCCCCGGGGGGCAGTCCATGGCAAGCAGGGGTGATTTTGCCCTCATTGTCCGCCATGTGCGCCCATGACTGGGGGGCACTAGGACCTACTCAGTTGAGTTGGTTGCGCGAGCATGCACAGCATGACGGCGGCTGGGCTGGGTGATATCAGATATGTCTAACTAATGAGCCCAGTCAGGGCATACTTATACAACCCTGGAGCCAGTGCTACTGATGGCAACCCAGGAAACAGACATCCCTGAGTGATTCTTGGACCACTGCACGGGACCACCCTCACTCTGCCACCCGACACTCTCTAGGTAAACCAAATTTTTCTACAATATGGACCAGCAAGCCTGCAAGTCTTTTAAGTACAAATGATACCCTAGCTTGCTTTGCCAGCTAAGCCTTGGTTTATTGTCTCACTCCCACCAGGGCACGTCACCAGGTTCTTAGTGAGTCCCTACAGACAAAGGACCCAACGGTAGTCATCGTGACCGAGGTCCCAACATATTCATACGGGACTGACCCGAGTAATCAATCTGTATAGACTATAGTGGGTCGGGTCGGCGGCAGTACGACACGTACGAGCGCGTTGGTTGAGTTGACTCATCCAGGATCACGGGGGGTCAGTACCCGCGTGTACCGCCTGTTACTCCCGTTTTAGTGGGGA
>BLSH010436496.1:20898-33864 GCA_018402905.1 Glandirana rugosa
AGGGATTAGAGTGTTACCCTCCGCGTGTTTAGTCCCCGAACGATTAGTGTTAGTTGCTTTGTGGCGCGGAGGTAGACTTTGTAGTCAATTGTCCCGGGTGGCCATGCGGAGCTGCAGGATTAGGCTGCCATCTTCCGCGCTGGTCGCCACGCCCCCCGCCATAAAAAAGTTTTTGCGTGAGGGCAAAGTTTTTCCTGACCCTTTTGCCCAATTCTTCGTGCAGATTCTCTCTAGCTTTTTCAAGGTTTTCTAGAGTATGCTTGGCCTGAGATAGTTTATGTGCTTGTTCAAGGTCTCTTATTTGCTTAAGTAGTGTGTTGAGCAGTTCCCTCTGTTGTCTACGTTTAATTGTGGCCTTCCTTATTAGCAAGCCCCTGATTTGTGCGCCTCCCATTGTGAGATTAGGGATACATCTGGTGTATTGTTTATTGCAAAGAATTGGGATAGCTGTTCAGAGATTTCTGAGTTAGTGACGTGGTCTGTTAGGAGGGAGGCGTCAAGTCTCCAAATAGTATTCGAATGAGTGTGGTCTGGGAGTGATAGAGTCGCTGTTATCGGGTTGTGGTCTGAGATAAATTGGGGTTCAATGGTGGCAGCTTTGAGAAAGGGGAGGTCCCTCTGTGAGATGAGGATATAATGCAATCTGGAGTATTTATTGTGGGGGGCGGAGTAGAAAGTGAAGTCTCTGGTGCGGGGGTAAAGAGTTCTCCAGGTGCCATGTAATGCAGGATCATTTAGTTGTGATTTGATATGCTTAATAGCTTTATAGGGTAGAGTGGAGGTGCCTGTGGAAGTGTCCTCCAGAGGGTTCAATGGCACGTTGAAATCACCTCCTAGCAGAAGTAAGCCAGACTGAAAGGAAGCAAGTTGCATCGTGACATCGCGAAAGAAGCTGGGTTGAGATGTATTAGGACTGTATATATTGGCAATCATCATGGGCTTGTTTCATAGTGACCCTTTCATGAATACGTAACATCCCTTCGCGTCCAGGAGGGAGTCCGATATTTCAAATGGGAGACGTTTCGAAATAAGTATGGAGACCCCCTTTGTTTTGGCCTGTGGATTGGTTGCGTGTATTGCTACTGGGAAGGCTTTGTTTGACAGTTTAGGAACCTGGTTTGTTTTAAAGTGTGTCTCTTGAAGGAGAATGATGTCTGAATTGGTCTTTTTTAGGTATAGCATAAGTTAAGATCTTTTTTTGGGAATGTTCAGGCCCTTGGCGTTGAGGGACAGTATTTTTAATGTTGCTTCCAAGTTATTTTTGGGGATGGCTGATGCCATTTTTGGCATGTAGATGTGGAGCTAAGGCGGTGTTGATCCTGAGGTATCTTTTTCCCCGTGTATGCAAGCTGGAAGAGCTGGTAAGGGAAGGGGGGAGGGGTGAGGGTGTGTGGAGGGGGGTTAGGGTGATAGTTTAGTTATTAGATTAAAGCTGAGGGGGGTTTGGAAAGGCGGCGGCTGGGGTAGACCAGCTACCCTGCCAAATTTACAGGTGTCGCCTCCGTTCAGCACAGGTGGGTAGGCTGTGCTGCTGTAGGTAGGTGGTAGGAGCGAGGACAATGTCGCTGGTTTTAAGTTTTGTGTGTGTAGAGTGGGAGAGGTTAGCAGCGCCTCTCCACGGCCCATATTCTGTGAAAAGTGCAGTGTAAGACCAAAGGTACAGCTAGAGGGGAGGAATGTCGACAATGAGGGAGGGAGTTAAGGCCTCGCATGTAGTGAGACAGTGGTCTCTTGAGAGGTAAATGAGGATAGTATCCCTTGTGTGGTGAAATGCAATGGTTACGGTCCAAGCTCGGCCTGTAATTTAAAGGGGATACTGGGGTTATGATGGGGGGTTGGGTCAAGTTTAGGGTAGGGGCTTGCTCCTCTAGTGGGGGAGACATCCTGCAATGCATAAGCTATTTTGGGTGGGAAAAAGTGACTGTCCCCAAGAGGGGATGCCCCCTGGGTGGGGCCCATTCCCCTAGGTTTATAAAGGGAGGTGCCCAACAGCAGCCTTAATGTTTTCTCTAGAAACAAAGCATCTACTACTACATCATAAATCTAACTCAAACCAGATAGTATTAGGCAATAATATAACATTTTGACCAGGGAGATGGTATGCTTTTGTTTTGCTTAGTCTACCCTTCTCCACAGGCACATAGGGTCAAGCGTGAGATGGGGGGAGAACTAATGTTCTTTGCGAATGGGTAATCTGAGACCCGATGACCTGCGGAGGAGGCCCGTCGAGATCTGACCGGATGGAAGTAGTTTTATTGATGTATCATAATAGGTGTCAGTAGAACATAAAATATAACCATAAAGTACACTCATGTAACATGTAAATGGAACAGGTAACAGTTTACAATTTTCCTTTCCTTTCCTTCTCTCTGCTGCATCAAAGACCCTCTATCTCCCAGTCCCTCTGTTGCATCGGAGAGAGAGGGGGTATGTAGGGCAGAGGTTGGGACAAAGCTGATATTGCCTGTTGAGGTATTAGGTGTCCTCTTAGGGGCCGAAGCGTTAGTTGGGTCTATATATGTTAGTTGGGGCTAAATATATGGGTCTGGGGTAAGGTAGTACATACATAGAGGCAGGAGACCTGCTTAGAGTGGGTATGGGTCGTCTGCACGTCCTTCTGCCAAGAGATATTGTTCTGCAATTTTGGAAGTCCAGGGTAAGCTTCTTTAAAAGTGGATATTGTTCCTGTTGGGTTTCCATGCATAGTTTTGTAGGCAGGTGAACTTAGGTTTGCCACCTGGTTTTACCATTGATGGTCTGAAATAGACTCTCCCTAGGGAAATTGACAGTATTCGCAGGTGATTGCGTTTATTATACTGTATAATGGGCTTTGTCTTCCCGTTGAGGGGGGGGGGGGGGCAGCAAATGAATATGGCAGGGGGTGGCAGGAGCTGAGGGTAGGTTTTAGGGCCCATAGATCAATAAGGTTCATATGTATGTATGAGTGCTTGCCCAACCTCGTTGGTCTGCAGATAGGGCTTAAGGTCCCAAGACGTTTTGGCCAGGTCCATGATCACGTTTGTTTACAGTTCAGCAGTTGGCCTGTCTCCGGTAGTGAGGTTGGGTGGATGGTAGTCCATCTATAAGAGAGGAGGGAAGAGAGAAGAAGGTGGGAAATGTGGGAGCAGGGTGTGAGTTACCTTTCCAGCTGGTGGTGATCACACCGGGTAAATGAGGTTGTTGCTTGAAAAGCCATAGACGGGTGGACAAAAGCTGCGGGAAAGGTTTGTTCTCCTAATATGTAGAAAATTAATCTCTCCTGGGCCTTCTGTGCACTGGTGAGGCAAGTACGTTGCCTTCTCTGGGTGGGCGCCTGTTGGAAGGTGGTGGGGAAGGGTTTGAGTGTCGGCGGCGGGAGATGGAGATGGATCTCTTCTGTGGGTATCCATTGGTTCCTCCTGAAGGAATGCGGGCATTCGGGAGTCCAGTGACCAATTCTCGATCTCAATCTGCGTGATGCCTAATGTAGCACAGAAAGCTGTGAGATCCTCAGGATATCGCAGGTATGCGATCCTGGAGCCCAAACCTGCTTGTAGACAAAACTGAAATTTCCAATGGTATGGAAGGTTGCGTTATCTAAGGATATCCAGTAAGGGCCTCAGGGCCTTGCGTTTAGATAGGGTTATAGGCGATAGATCTTGATAGATCTTGATTTCACATCCCTGGTGTAGGATGCACCCCCTTAATCTGGCCTGTCGCATTATGTCTTCTTTAAGCTTGAAGTCCAGGGGGATCCGTGTCCCTGCTCCTGGGGCGGAGGGCTCTATGAATGCGTTCAAAGTCCACCGCTGTTTCCGGCGGCCTGCCTAGTAGGTCATTGCATATGGCTGCGGCAGCCTGTGGTATTTGATCAGCATTGATTGTTTCTGGCAAGCCTCTGAGTCTAATATTGTGTCTTCGGGATCTATTTTCTAGTTCCTCTATGCCCCTATGGATATCTCTCAGGTGCTGGGAGTGTGCTGACAGCGTCTGTTTAGTATCAACAATGGCTGCCTCATATCTATCAGTTGTTTCCTCTACCTCCTCTAAGTGTGCCGCAACAGCTTGCATGTCAAATCTTAAATCAGCTATGGCTGCAGATAGAGTGCTCTTAATGTCTGCCGCTACAGTGCACAAGTCATCTAGGCTTTCCCGCTTGGAACAAACGTGCTGCGCTTCATTCCGGGAGGGCTTCCGAACGGATGGGCAAGTCGCATGGCCCTACTCCAGAGCCCTGGAGCGGAGACCTGGAGCATGCAGCAGAGGGATCTCTGCCGACTTTCCCCATGACAGGTGTAGAAGGAGCTGTGTTAATGTTGCCTTAGGCTGATGTAAGGTTCGTGGAGAGACGGAGCTGTGATATCAGGCAGCCATTCTCCTGGGCATCCAGGACACGCCCCCTCTGCCGACAGATATTAGGGGACCAGGAATGACTCCCTCACTTCCTATTAGATCCTCTAATGTCTCTACACCTAAAGGGAATAGGAATAGAGTGGGGGATGTACATTCAGTTCATCCTAGACCTCGCCCTGGTCCATCAAATGATAACTGTCCAGCTAGGACTTACGGTAATCATCAGCCATCCTCCCAGTGGGAGGATATTCTGGTACATAATTATTATGAGCCATTAGCCAGGGAGGAGGATGACTATGATTACAACAATTGCTACATCACCCATCATACCTCCAATCATTCCCCTAGAAATGGTGGTAACAATAGGGGCCCTTCTTCCTATTGGGAGAACCCTGGACAATATGGTGGATGGAGACCTACTTACCATCATAATGGTCCCCCACAGCCCCATTTTTTTCCCAAGGGCCCACAGAAAAACAAGCGAGGGGGGAACAAAAAAAGGGATCAGAGGGGGGAGGAGGCTTCAAAAGAAAAAGACGGAGAGTATGAAAGATGATGGGATCTTCAATTAAAGTGGTAAACCTCTTACTGAACCTGGGAAATTTGTTCTTAATCATGGACTTAAGTTTGCACCGGAAAAGCCCCTTAATAAGTTCACGGCCTTCCTTCTCTCCAAACCTCCTAGGACTAGGGAAATGGTAACAGATGGTATTAGGAAAACTGGCCTAGCTAATGCTTCGCTATTTAATCCTACCGGTAATATCCCTCCTTCCATTACAGTCTTTAGGGATTTGGTTGTAAAAGACCAGGATAAACTTAAGGTACAGAAAAACAACAATAGTCGTAAATTCAATGCGGGTCTAAAATCTTTAAAAAATAGGGATGATATAGTGGTGCATCCTGCCGATAAGGGCGGTGGGATAGTGGTTTTGGACAAATTGGCTTATGTTGGGGAGATGAACAGATTAATATCCGATTCTGAAACCTACGTTCCTTTAACCAATAATCCCCCCTCTAGATACAAAAGAGATCTTATTAAATTTGTGGACTCAGGTTTTAGCAGAGGGATTATCAATAAGAAAGAGAGATCATATTTAGTCCCCATGGCACCTAGAGTGCCCATCATTTACTTTCTCCCTAAAATCCACAAGGATTTGGCCAACCCTCCGGGGAGACCTATCATTAGTGGATTGGACTCCATTACCTCCCGGATAGGGAAATACATCAACGGCTTTCTCCAACCGCTTGTTGCCAGGACTCAGTCCTATATTAAGGAATCTACCCAGGTGATTCATATACTTGGTGGGATTGAGTGGAGGGAGAGGTACATCTTGGTTACTGCTGATGTGGCCTCCCTCTACACCATCATCTCCCACCAGGATGGGTTTGAGGCAGTAAAATTATTCCTTGGGAGAGATCCCGACTTGGCCTCTATGCAGAGTGAGTTTGTTTTGGAGTTACTTAGATTCGCCATGGGACACAATTATTTTTGGTTCAGCGGCTCCTACTACTTGCAGAATATAGGAGTCGTGATGGGAGCCAAATTTGCCCCTAGTATGGCGAATCTATTTATGGCCAAGTGGAAGGAGGATGTCATCTATGCCGATAGGAGACCAAAAGTGGTCACCTGGGGCAGGTACATTGCTGACGTCCTCCTCCTGTTGGGATGGCGATTTTAACTCACTACAGGAATATATGGTAGGATTGAATACCAACACACTGGTGATACTGCTACAGTATGAGGCCGGTAGCTACAATATTCATTTTCTTGATCTCAATATTGAGATCAAGGATGGTGCCATGATTAGCTCAACTTTCTTTAAGAGCACAGACCGGAATGGTTACATAGGATGTGGGAGTTGTCATCATCCCAATTGGCTCAGGTCTGTCCCTAAGGGTCACTTCTTCTGTTTACGACGTAACTGTTCCCTTAGGGAAGATTTTTTCAAACAGGCTAACATTCTTAAGGATAGGTTTTCTGATAAGGGATATCCTATTGATGAGCTTGATAAGGTCATCACAGAGGTTGGAGCCATGGATAGAACTCTTATGGTGGAAAAGAAAAGCAGGCCCTTTGAGGTGAATCAGAAAGACTTTAGATTTTCTTTTTTAACCCCTTTTTCTAAGCAATATTATGAAATAAAAAGAATTATCAAAAACCACTGGGATGTTTTAAAGAATGATAAGGTCTTGGGGCCGATGCTTCTAGATTGCCCTTTAGTCATTTTTAGAGGGGTGCCCCTTGAGGCTCCAAGTGGCGCCTAACATTTTGGATGCACCCCACAGAGTGCCTTTTTCCCCCAAAGCTTAAGGGCTATTATTGATGTGGGAAGTGCAAGATTTGTAAGCTTAACAAGCTTCGTTATAAGAAAATCTGTAGTTTTAGTTCTACAGTTACTCGTACACAGTATGATATTAAATCTTTTAAAACATGTACCTCCCAGAATGTTGTCTACATGCTCACCTGCCCTTGTGGTTTGCAATATATCGGTCGTATGACTAGGGCCATGAATGTGAGGGTGGGTGAGCATGGGGCCAATATAAGGAGAGGCTTCCCAAAGCACACATTTTCAAGGCACTATTTGGAGAATCACCACAAGGATCTGGCGGGGACCACCTTTCTTGCCATTGACCGACTCACACCCCATTGGCGGGGCTGTTTTGTGAGAAGGGAAATATTGCGGCTTGAGACCCGCTGGATCTTTGACCTTAAGAGTTATGTACCTTTTGGGCTGAATGTTGACTGGGACGTTAACTGTTTTATTAATAATGGTTGAGGTGTTCCCGGTCACCATTCAGCCCATGTTTATTAGTATTTTTCTTTTTTGTTTCTCTTACATGGTGTAGGAATATATACTGTATTTTTATTATGTATCTTTTATGCGGTGTAGTACCTTTTTTAACCAATAGGTGCCGCTCTCTTCAGTGACCATCTAGGACAATTTGATAATACATTATGTGGTTTCTTTTAATTTGCATATATTTATATTATATTTTTTTCCTGAATATAAATTTTGCTGAATTTTAATTAATTATGAATTGTTTTTGAGGATCAAGTTTATTTATCTGAATCGGTTAATTCTGTGCTCAGAACGTTATGTGTTTTTTGCTTCCTGTTTATCAACTGACCGGAAGTGACACAGGTGACTTGTTGGTCCTGTTTTCCTGTTGATGGACCGCAACGGCTGTGATGTCGTGTGCGCCACATGTCACTTCAGGTGCACTGGGTATTTATGAGCATGCTATGGTCTGACAGGCACACCTCTGAAGACATTCTATTGAATGAAACGCATCAGCTGACATCGCGTCACGCCCAGCACGCCCATAAAATGAATTACCTGTTTTTATCATCTGTTTTGTAAGTACAATTTTAATAAACGTCTATGCGATACTCTGACGGGCTTCACTATTGTGTCATTTCTTCTCATCCAATATAAACTTGGTGGTGCTCTGCGGGGAGAAGTGTATTCGTGTATACAACCTTGGTGGATGTCCTGGCTTGAAACGTATTATGGAAGCGGTGACCTGAGTACAGTTGTGAGACTGGTTTATATGCACTTTTCTGTTGTGGATCTGGTAAGGAGATATACTATGCACAGTGGTGTGGTGTGTTTCTGATTCACACTGAAGTCAGTGTTGGGATCCCTGCTTTCCTCTTTTATGTTCATCATATAGACTGTTGTGATTTCTAGCGCTGCATATCAGACTTTTTCATGTTATAAGATAATTGAAAAAATGTAATTTAACACATTTTTGATAAAATGTATTTTTTATTAATTGGGTGCACATAATTGGTAAACAACCACCAGAGATCTAGGGGTTAACAAATGTAGGTATAACAAACACAAACTAAAGGAATTTTAATAAAGATACTGAGCTAGATCTGAACTGTCACATCAGTTACTATTGAAAAAAGAAATAAAAATAAACAACCACTAGAGTTCTAGGGGTTGATAAAAAAATTGATTATAATAAATACAAACTAACAGAACTGATATTTTACATAATTTTATATAATGGCAAATGATATTTTAATATCTATTTTAATCTACCATTCTGCTGATAGAAAACATATTATATTATCTATGTTTTAAGATAATTGGGGGCGTGGCTTGGATGCCAAGGAAGATGGCTGCTTGATCCTCCTGCTCCGCCACTCCATAGCCCTTTTCAGAGCTGCAGCGGACAAGAGCCGCCACAAACAGCACAGAAAAGATGGGGAAAACAGACGCCTCACGCTCCAGATCACCAAGAGCCCCAGATACGCAGCTGAGCGTGAGCATCCCCGAGATGTTCCGCTCCCGATCCCGATCATGGGACACGGTCTCACCGTAGGCCTCAAGCCAGGGCACAGAGGTGAGTTTGAGCGGCTCCCTTACCCAGCCAGCGGGCCCGCATGTCAGCAGTAGCGCGGCTTCTCCGCACCAAGCCCTCTGCATGGACGATTTCATATTCATAGATGCGGACATTAAAACAACATTGTCCGCAGCCATTGCAGAACTGAGACTAGATTTGCAGGCTGTAGCTGCCCGCCTACATGAGGTTGAGGACACTGTGGACAGACATGAAGCGGCCATTAAAGCCCACAGACGCACGCTATCTGCACATTCCCTTAACATGACGGACATTCACAGAAGCATTGAGGACCTGGAGAACAGATGCCGCAGGCACAATGTCAGGATTAGGGGCATGCCTGAAACTATCGACAACGATCACATCACCCATGCAGCTACATCCATTTTTTTTTCAAATGATTTTAATTAAATTTTTAACATGTTATACAGGAAGCATGACATCAAAGTGAAAAAAGAGAAATGGGTTTACCAACAAGCTGTGAGTGATCAAAAGTGATTTGTTATCCAGAAATGGAATACAATATAGGAGAAAGACTAAACAGACTAAACAAACTCTTCATAACACCCATGGCATTGTGGTTTCTCCTCAGGTCAATTCGGAAAAGTTGATTGGGGTTATTTTGGCAACTTGAGCCTGGTGAGTAAACCTAGGCAGGCTTGAAGACGAGCAATGCACAGGCATCAGACCAGGGGTGTTGCCCCTGAAATCCCACTCACCCCCAATCGGGAACTTTCTGCGAGTGGGTCAGGGTGTATTGTTGTCACATTAAAAACCCCTATGATCCTGCGTGTGTTTCTGAATTAGTACAGATGGTCTGCCTCCAATGCTTAACAGTGGTTGGTATTTGGTTTTATGAAGAGGTGAAAGGGACAGGTGAGAGGAGAGGGTATAGGTGTTGGTATCTAAGGTTTATAGAGGGCCTTTTATGATCAGGTTGGTCTCCTGTTATTTCTCTTGCAAAGTAATAGTTATCGTGCAATGAGGGTTCGAAACTCGTCCGAACTTGTGAATGCCTCCAACAGGCCCAAAGTTTATGATATTTGGCGGGTTTGTCTTTAGATTGGTAACTTAGGTCTTCCATTTTGGCAATTTGGCTAACCCTTTTTAGCCATTCAGCAATAGTGAGGGGAGATGTTTGTTTCCAGTGGAGCGGTATGCTCATTTTGGCCGCATTGAAGAGGTGAAGGGTGAGGGACTGTTTGTAGGCCGATTGTGGGATGGACGTGTGGTGGAGCAAGTATTGGGCTGGCGTGTAATCAGGTGAGTATGTTGTTATGTGGGCAGTCAGTCGGTGGACCTCTTTCCAAAAAGGTTGTATTAGGGGGCAGTCCCACCAAATATGAAGCATGGAGCCCCGTGTTTGTTTGCATCTCCAACAGAGTGGGGATACGTTTGCATAGCACTTATTAAGTTTGTCGGGGGTCCTGTACCAGTTCGCATACATTTTAAAACTGTTCTCCTGTGCCGTAACGTTGAGTGACCCTTTGTGTATATGGTAGAGAGCCTGCTCCCATTCCCCCTCACCAAAGCCCGTCTGTAGCATGTTTTCCCAACGTTGGATCATTGTGTTTCTCTTTATATTTATATTCTCATTGAGTATGGCGTATATGTCTGAAAAGAGATGTCTCCGTGGTTCTTTACCAGTGCAAACAGTCTCAAAAAATGTGAGATCCTCAACCCAAACCGAGGTTGGCTTGGTGCTCTGGAGGAAGTGCCTGATTTGAAGGTATTTAAGGAACGGAATATCGAGGTTTGGCAGACGGGCCATAAGTGACTGGAACGGGACCAGGATACCCCTCTCAAAGAGGTCTCTTGCCCTAAGGTGAGATTCTGCTTGTAGGGAGTTGGGGGGGCCATCTGCTGTCCTGGGGAAAAGTCTGGGTTTCCTGTTAAAGGCGTAAGGGGGCCCGGTATGCGGGTTATGTGCATCGTGCAATTTGTCGTTTGTAGTTTGCAGAGAAGGACCTATAAGTGAGTGGTCTAAAATGTCCTTCGGAATCGTAGATAGTTTGATCCAAGGCAAGGAGGTCAGCGGGAGTGGCGAGGCTGCCTCCTCCAAACCTATCCAAGCCTTGGTGGACCGGTGCAAGTGCCAGTCCGCTATTCTAGACAGATGGCAGGCCCAAAAGTATTTCTGGATATCCGGTAGTCCCAAGCCGCACTTCATTTTAGGAGTTACTAGGATTTTCCAGTTCAGTCTGGAGGGTTTGGAGGCCCATAGAAATTGTGTGCAAATGCATTTGTAAGTGGAGAAGAAAGAGGTGGGGACCTTGATTGGTATGGTTTAAAGGATGTATAAAATTCGGGGGAAGTATATTCATTGTTAGAGTTGCAGCTCTCCCGAACCACGAGATGGGGCCGGAGTTCCATTTCTTGAGGTCTTTTTGGTATGATTTAAGTAATGTGAGGTTTCTGGCATATAACTGATAATTTGGTTGGGAGGTTTATGCCCTAATACTTGATGCTGTGTGGTTCCCACCCAAATGGGAAGGTGGATTGCCAAAGTGTCACCGTTTCTGTGGGAAGAGAAACACTTAAGGCTCTTGATTTAGTAAAGTTGATCTGTTATTAGGAGGTTTGTGAGGAACAGTAAAATATCATCGGCATAAGCTGCCAGCTTGTATTGTTTTTTTTATATTTCTACCCCGTTGATATCTGAAGTGGCTCGAAGTCTATTTAGGAGGGGTTCCAGGGAGAGAACAAAAATGATGGCAGATAGGGGGAAGCCCTGGCGAGTACCATTGGAGATGGGGAAGGCATCCGACAGGTGGCCATTGACCCTCACTCTTGCTGTTGGGGAGTAGAGGGCAAGAATGTATTGGAGCATTTTGTTCGGGAAGCCCATTTTTTGCAGCGTAGCAGTCATGAAATCCCAGACCACTCTGTCAACCGCCTTCTCTGCATCCAACAAAAGGAAGAATCCCTGATTTTTGGAGGTAGTAAGGTAGTGATGGATATTTAGTTTGTATGTGGGAATGGCGCTGTCTCCTTAGTTAAAATACCATTGTGTTCATAAAAATATAAATGTGCAAATTTTGTGAGTGAAAAAGTTGTGCGTGAAAAAATATATATTTTAAATAAATGCTCCAATTAGTAAATACCCTAAGCCTTTCAGGAATTTTACCCGATTTAAAATATGTGAGTATGCCAGTATGTGAGATGTGTAGAGAAAAATATTATAATCCGTAAAAGATGTGATCCGTAAAAAGTCTGTGACAAGTCCGTAATCCGTAAAAGTCCGTAAATAATAAAACTTCACACAGTCTGATAAAAATGATGATTAGTAGAAACTTCCAATATCAATGATATGCTTCAACCGTTAGTATTGTAAAATTCATGAAAAAAGGTGACTTTTGTGCCAAATGCTGTATCCTCTACACAGATGTGACTCGTGCTCCCCTCCTGTGCCCGCATATCAACGGGGATGAAGTCACGAGGCACGTGATGTAACGCGTAGGGCGGCAGGAGAGGTGTACCCTAGATGTTACTGGAACTAGCTCGATGCTCGTGGAGTTTTGCATGCAATTTGTTTTAAAAAAAAATAAAATCCCATTGCTTAAACACACTACACTATCGGAGGAACTCTCTCTTTTAATTTTTCCTGGATAAATCCTGGTGGGAAACGGGATGGCGCCATAGTGGATGGAAAACAACCGCGGCCAGCTGAAGCAAGCCTGGAACGAAGGACTGGAGACAAACGAGATCAGCTGTAGGAAGCCTGGATTAGAGGAGAAAAGACCCCATTTACCACAGGCGTGTTACCCCTGTAAGGGTGTGGAATCTCTGGTAAGTGCGGGCACAGGAGGGGAGCATGAGTCACATCTGTGTAGAGGATACAGCATTTGGCACAAAAGTCACCTTTTTTCATGAATTTTACAATACTAACGGTTGAAGCATATCATTGATATTGGAAGTTCCTACTAATCATCATTTTTATCAGACTGTGTGAAGTTTTATTATTTACGGATTTTTACGGATTACGGACTTTTTCACTGACTTTTCACGGATCATAATTTGTAATCACCTTTTTTTCATGAATTTTACAATATTAACGGTTGAAGTATATTATTGATATTGGAAGTTTCTACTAATCATCATTTTTATCAGACTGTGTGAAGTTTTATTATTTACGGACTTTTACGGATTACGGACTTGTCACGGACTTTTTACGGATCACATCTTTTACGGATTATAATATTTTTCTCTACACATCTCACATACTGGCATACTCACATATTTTAAATCGGGTAAAATTCCTGAAAGGCTTATGGTATTTAC
>BLSH010436519.1:19371-39525 GCA_018402905.1 Glandirana rugosa
TATCCCCATTTATTTGTAGGGCACTTGCCCTAGTTTGAAGATGATTTTAGAACAGTTATATGGCTTCTACCGTTAATTAATACTTTTCAGACACAGTTTGAAGATGATCCACATTCACCTCCATTTTTGCTTTTTTTATGTTTTTATTTTTTAAAAAATATTTACAGTTATTTCCCTGTCCCCATTTTTTTGTAGGGCACTTGCCCTACCCTTACCCCCATTTTACTTCCTTTTGCAGCCCTCTGGGGCTTTCCAGGACTTTCCTACAGCCATTTTTGTGCCTAAAAGTTCGGGTCCCCATTGATTTCAATGGGGTTCGTTGTCCGTGCGATCGTTCGGGTTCCGTCCGGACCCGGACCCGGACTTTGTCACGAAGTTCGGACGGACCAGCAGAACCCGAACTTCCAGGTGTTCGCTCAACTCTACTGGAGAACCATTGAACAACCTGTATCAGGCATATGCCATCTGTTTTGAAGGCTGGTTATGGCTCATTACTGTCAGCATGCTGCTGTAGAACATCTCACATTTTGGGGCATTTTGCTTGGTAAGAGGCTGCAATTGGGGCTGGTGGGGAAATGTTAAGGCTGATTATTGTCATTGCCCATGGAAAATATATTCCATGATTTGCAATGGTGGTGGAACCCTCCTACACATAAATACTGCATTTCTTTGGGCATACCTATAGGTGGTGGAATGACATTAGGCAGGAGTTATGCTTCTTGATTTATTTAGTGGTTCTTGGTGTGTGAGTGTAGAATAGTGATGTTACCTTCTGAATTTTGGGAATGCCATTTGATTTCTGATGTTGGTACACATATCATATTTTTTGGGGGGAAATTATGATCATTTGGAAATACTAAACAACACACAAATTGTGACTCATTTAAACTTTGCATCAGCAATGGTATTGTTTGTGGTTTGTGAAGACACCTGTGTGAGTTTCATTAAAGATTTTTGTGAGATGGGCAGTAATAAGTGAGAGACACAGAGAAAAATATATTTTACCAAAACATGAAAACAAAAAATATGAAGAAGAAGCAACATTGTTCCAAGGACAATTTGTTTTTGAGAAATAAACAGTTCATCTCAAAATTAAAATGTATCTTTTTGGGGAAGTAACAATTGTACATTATAATTAATGGTTGAAACTTGCATTTGGCTATATAGCACACAATTTTTAAAAGCAGATTATCTTTAAACAATATACCACATATTGAAGTACCATTTAGGCTATCATATTATGCTCAAAACATTATTTCCATGTGCAATTCCCGTGTTTCTAGCATGACTGTTTAGAAGGTCTCTGTTGTCTGGGAGCTATAGTTAATTAAATTTTGGGAGTATATTTTCCCGGGTGCTATAGTGAATTCATTTTAGCGCTAATTAGCCCAGTTTTGGCTATTTTGAGAGTATTTATTCACGTATTCGCAAATTTGCGCTATAGTCAATAAACCCAATTTTGTCTGCTAATAGATGGCAAGTTGGAGGGGAGAAGGTGGTAGATGAGCAGAAGGACTGGACATACTATGCGTGTAGTTTGAAGGGCATTTTTTGGAAGCGTGTAGCACACTCACTGTCCTAAACTAGTTAACAATACACTATAAAAACCCTTTAGGAATATTTTAGGGACAAGCTCATTAACATACAATAACTGGATCTTTGTACTTCTCTGTACAATCTATTTCTTAGAGTATATCATTGGACATGACTATCTAGGTTATGCACCATCTATAGGCAGAAATAGACAGCCCTCCCCTGTATAATCCTTCAAGCCATAGGCTTGGGTAATAATCTGATGGATCCATTGTGAAATGGTTGACTTTGAAGCCGACTGCCCTTTCTGGGGGACTCACAGGCAGTATAAACAGTGAATCTGACTGTCAGACAGCTGCTGACAGCTTCAAATACATTTTGACAGCCCAAGCTACATCCAACGTGTGCACCCTGAGACTTAGGCCTAGTAAAAAAAAAGGAAGGTAAGCCAATCTCCTCATTTAAATGAAAACTTGAAGTCAATGTTGGCAAGAAAGATGTATGAGGCCACAGAACTTTACAGGACAATGCTACCAATTCTTGTCAAGGTGATTGCAACCAAAAAACACCTTCCTAGTCAATAAGACCAACAGAATTTCATAAATTGGCTTAAACAGTGTTTTTTGTAAGACAGACAAGACAAAATTCAAGTCCCATGGGCACAAGGAGGACTTAATGGGTGAAACCATATAAGTTACCCATAAAAAAAGTACATGTTAGGGCCTGGACTTGAACCTGGGACCTCTGCTGTGTCTGGCAATGACTCTTCTCACTGAGATGCTGGACAGCACCCTGTCTGATCCATTGGACAACCCTGCCTTGTGCCTTGATTTCTGTTGAACCTTGAACTCTTTGCTTCTCCCATGAACTTCCTGATTTAAGCCACATTTCTGCACTTCCTGTTTGCCAGATTATTGCGCTCTCTCCAGCCAATATCTCGCTCTTGTCTTCCCTGCTGACGTCCATATTTTTGGTACCACCTGTTACCGACCTTTGGCTTGTTTACTGACTATGCCTCTGTTTGATCCTTACCTGCTATATCCGCTACGGAGCCCTGGCTTGCTCACTTCTTAGTGGGGCGATACTGAGGACTGTGACCTAATACTAACATGCAGCAAAACCCATCCCCACCATCAGAAGCTCTGGTGAACACTGGTTAGTACTTAGATTCTGCACCTCAGATGAGCCCGCATCATCCACCTGGGTGGCTGCCTATGTACATATCCTGCTGGTCGGTTGTAGTCCCGTTACTGCTAAAGCAACTGGTCTTCGAACCTGACCCCTTATCATGACAGTACTTATGAAAGAACTAGAGGCAATAGGTCTCTGGTAAAAAAACAAAAAAACTACAAGGCCAAAATCTGACTTATAATAATGCTCAAGGCCAAGGATCATGCAAGCAATATTTCCTTCCAGGCTTGTCCATGCTGCAGCCAAGTCATCTTTAGAGACATAAGCTGAAATGTAAGCCCTGTGGTGGCCACAATACCAGACAGATGTAGACACACCTGTCACTTCTGGTCTGTTGGGAAATGCAAACACCGGGTGACTATGACTAGAGTCCTCTGGACCTGACAGTGGTGCATTGCATCCCTCCCGGCTATGCTCCCCCCATCCACTTTTTGGAAAATATTTTCTAAATGGACTGGCTTACAAATAGGACTCTGCTCAATCACCAGCTATCCTACCAGCCAAATATACATAGAAACTCAGGGCCCAGGGATCCCCCGGCTGCCAGCATCCACCCCACCAGGTAGTACTCACATGCCCTAGCCTAATAGCCTGCTCTGTGCCCATTGTCATGGCAACACACCACTGCTGCAGCCCCCAGAGGCTTTACCAAGTACCAATGAATTAATTCCATATGTAAGATGTCAGCCAGCTCTGTCTCCGTAATGCGCATCTGATCCCTACCATGCACTGTGAACAATTAAAAAAGAAGAGAGGAGGAACCTTAGAATCCTCCACAGCCAAGGAAACAGAGCACACTCCAGCAGCAGAAATTAGGCAAATAAAACACAGCCCACAGATAGCACCTACCCTGCCCCTAATGAACACAAAGGAGGAGGACACTAGGCAGCCCAGATCCAATTAATAAAGTTTCTAAAGGGAAAAACTGTGCTTACAGAAATATTTTGATTGATAAATAAAACCAAATATGGAGAAAACCAAACCGTGATATAAGCTGCAACTCTACTGTGTGATATAGGCACAGTAAATATATATAGAAGTAAGAAGACATGCTAAGAATTAATACTTATTATTGTAGCAAACACAATTAAAAGTGACTTCTAGCATATGTGAAAAGGGTTCCAGGTGTAACGTCCAAAGAAATATTATAAGAGTGAAAACTCATGCAGACAACATTCGTCCCTATGTGCGACAGTCCACAGAAGACATTGCCACCTTAAATGGAATAAATGCCTGCTTAACAGCAGTATTTGAACTTTATTCGAAAAAGGCCAATAGTGCTTTTGGCTGAATACCCTGCCAGGGCCTTTTAAAGATGTTCTTATGGGGTTCCTTTGGACCACAATAGAAGTCATTCAATTGTAATCTCCATGTTGTCATGCTCAAAACAAGAAATGCTTAACAAAGTGTAAAATCTTAGTGACGCTTTATTAAAAAATATAGAATCGCACACAGTCACGTAGAAAAAAACACGGTAAATATCTTTCCAGCCAGCATATAATACATCATCCCGCTCTTCAGGGACTCGCTATTGGCCTTTTTCGAAAGAAGGTCTAATACTGCTGGTAAGCAGGCATTTCTTCCATTTAAGGTGGCAGTGTCTTCTGTGGACTGTCGCACATGGGGATAGATAATGTCTGCATGATTTTTCATAATCCTAACAACATTCTTATATTTTTAAATCTGGAATCACTTACTGAGAGTTCTTTACTTTTATAATATTTCTTTGGACTTTACACCTGGAACCTTTTTCACATATGCTATAAATCACTTTTTAGTTGTGTTTGCTACAATAACAAGTGTTAATTGTTAGCGTTTCCATATATGCCAATTCTTAAAGGGACCCTACTAAAGATCACTAACCAAATCCCTCTGCAGGATCCTGTCCAAGGACAGGGATCCAATCTTCACTCATCTTACCCTTGGGTACCATCCATTTCAGTGTTTCATAAGAATGGAATCACTTGAGAATACTGGTAATACCATACAGAGAGCTGAACTTTAGTGACCATCACCCTCAAGACATTGGGGAAAAAATTAGGGACTTCCTGTATAGGAGGAGTTATATAGGGGAGGACTTCCTGTCTGTTTATTTCTGCCAATAGGTGGCGCTTAACCCAGGTAGTCATGATTTATAGCTTGCTCTTTCCTGTGATGCACGATAAAGAAATACTACCCAATACTTGATAATGACAGACAGTGTGCACATCTGGTTTATAACTGATAATGTAGATCTGCCAGCACAGTACAGACAGGGTTAATTATGGTAAAAATACCTCTTCAGTCCTCACCTTAACATTATATACATTGTAGAAGGGGAAGTTACAATTTTTCAGCAAATTAAAAGCTAAGCAGCAATTTTTGTGTATGTATTTAAGTTATGCAATGTGCATTTGAATATGTAAAGTAGGTGTTAATCCAATTTTGCTGCAGAGGTGGAAATATACTTCAGGTAAATGAGATATTGCAAGTATGTAAAGTAACATGCAAAAATGTAAGTTTATTATTCTACAATTTGTCTCCTATAGCCATAATTCAGGATTTTCTGCTTTATTATTATTGTTATTATTATACCAACTGCAGCAACACTATGGTAGTACATAAAGGAGGCATTTTGGTGAAGGTTATTAAATATTTTGCCTTGTTAATATTTTGAGGATGTCATCAGGCTATGTTTCACAGTAAGCATTAAGGCCCTGAGAAGTGTAGGCATATGCATTTGCTTTCCAAGCCTAGATGAATAAAATCCACAGCAACAATTTAATGCTTTTCAAGCCCTGCATTAATAAAGCACACAGCAACAATAAAATACAATGAAATCCTTAAGTGACAGTCAACTGCTTAAGGCACAGTCTAACATAGTCTGACTTAAAGTATCAGTAACCCCTTCACGCCGACGTAACACATACATGCGGCCTCACAGAATTGGGATTTTTTTCCATGGGGCCGCATATGTGCATGTCTCCCTTGAGCATGTCGCATGGTGTGCTCCCAGCACAGAGACTGGGGTCCCACCAAGAGACCCGGGCCCCATACTAACAATCGGGACCCGGATCTTCTGATTCTTGGCCTCTGATTGGCTACCACAGTAACCAGTCATTTCTTGAGGCCCTAAAATGTCAGGACAGTACAGATACTCCCCAAATGAGCCATTTTTGTAATGATGACAGTCCAAGATATTTAGTAATAGGCATGGTGAGGTTTTTGAAGTTACAATTTTTTGCCCACAATAATTTGGAAAATGAAGATTTTTTTTTCCCACAAAGTTGTCATATTAACAAGTTATTTCTCACACATGGCATAGATAAACTTGCAATTGCACCCCAAAATATATTCTTCTACTCCTCCTGAGTTTGGCAATACCACAGCCTGGCCACAAACATAGGTCCAACATGAAGGGAGCACCATCAGGTGTTCTAGGAGTTCTAAAGCCTTAAAAATAAAACTAATGCAGCCACCACATCTATAGACTGGTAAGCTGCAATATATAAAAGGTTTGCTTTTGGACTTGGAGACACTATGGGGTTGAATTACTAAAGGCAAATAGACTGTGCACTCTGCAAGTGCAGTTGCGCCAAAGCTTAGTAAATGAGGTAAAGCTTCACATTGCAAAGAATACACAATCATGTGCAAGGAAAATAGAAAAAAGCAGCTCTGGAGCAACTGCACTTGCAAAGTGCACAGTCTATTTGACTTTAATCAACCCCTTTAACTCCTTAATCCCTTGCTCTACCTTAGCTATTATTTTTCTGCTGATATATGTATTTCTCTTTTTCACCATTTATATTTAAACTTTTATTGTATTCATTTTCTTTTGTAAAATCATAGTGCTGGAAATGTCAATGTAACCCTTTTGCCACCATGGTTACTTTTTTGTTTTGTTGTACAATTATAAAAATGTGAAATTTTGCTGTTTACATAGATTTACCCCCATTACTTACTATTGCACTTTAATATGCACTGCATTTGTGTTATTTATAACCATATGATATAAAAAAAATGTTATTGCACTTTATTATACACTGCACATGAGTAAGCGCCTTAAACGTTTCCACCCTAATACCCTATTTTATCGATGGGAAATTGTTTCCATCTATGAAAGTAGGCTGTTTTGTTATTCATTTAATGGGGCGCCATCCTGGTCCATTTTTTCATTTGCAATTAGGGACAAGTCCTTTATTATATTATTATTATACAGGATTTATATAGCGCCGACAGTTTGCGCAGCACTTTACAATATTAGGTCAGACAGTACAATTACAATACAATTCAATACAGGAGGAATTAGAGGGCCCTGCTCATTAGAGCTTACAATCTAGGAAGTCCTTTATTAACCACTTGCCGACCGCCGATCGGCATCTGACGGCGGCAAAGTGGCTCGTTCCCGCAAATCGCCGTCATACGACGGCGGCAGCGGGAACGAGTTTAGTGAGCGCGCGCGCCGCCGGAGGCGCGCCCGCGCGCTCACTGTGTTCGGGGAGGGCCGGAGAGCGGGTGCGGTGGCTTCGATTGCCGCCGGCTACCCGCGATGGCCCCCCCGGAGCAAAGGAGCGGAGGTCCGTGCATGTAAACACGGACCTCCGCTCTGTGTGAGGGGGAAGGGTTGTGATCACAGCCTTCCTGTACGTGAAGGCTGTGACCACTTCCCTTCCCCTGTTAGGGCAGTCTCCACACAGTTAGAACAAGCCCAGGGAACATAGTTAACCCTTAGAGCGCCCCCTGCAGGTTAACCCCTTCACTGCCAATGGCATTTACACAGTAATCAGTGCATTTTTATAGCACTGATCGCTGTATAAATGCCAATGGTCCCAAAAAAGTGTCAAAATGGTCCGACATGTCCGCTGAAATATCGCAGTACCGCAAAAAATCGCAGATCGCCGCCATTATTAGTAAAAAATAAAAAAATTAAAGACCCCAAAAATGAATTCTCATCATCCGTAAACGCGACCACTTTTGCGCAAACCAATCAATAAACGCCGATTGCGATTTTTTTTATCGCAAATATGAGGAAGAATATAAATTGGCCAAAAAAGGTGAAAAAAAATGTTTTTTTATATTTTTTTTTTGGATTTGGATTTTAGGAAAAAGTAAGAAATTTGGGTTTTTTTGCAAAATTGTTGCTCTTCTTTCGTTTATAGCGGCGATCAGAAATGATGCAGAGGTGATCAAATACCACCAAAAGAAAGCTCTATTTGTGGGAAAAAAAGGACGCAAATTTAGTTTGGGTACAACATCGCACGACCGCGCAATTGTCAGTTAAAGCGACGCAGCGCCGAATCGCAAAAAAGGGCTCCGGTCCTAAAGCTGGAAATCCTTCCGGGGCTGAAGTGGTTAAAAAAGAAAAAAAAAAGTGTCCCCCATTGTAATCCATCATCAATCACGGCATGCAATGGACCTGAAAAAAAAAAAATGCAACAGCTCCTCCTCCATGGGAGGGCTTCCGTCAACTGAGCTCTCTTTGTTTTGACAGTTTATTTATAGTCAAGGGCGGGGCCACCCAGTGATGTAATTGAGTGACCCGTCCCTCTGACGTCAGAGGGGGGAGGAGTCACCAGCTACATCACCGGGTGGCCCTGCCCTTGACTATAAATAAACTGTCAAAACACAGCGGGCGCAGATGGTGGCAGCCCTCTCATGGAGGAGGAGCTGTGCACGCCGTCATCTCGCCATGCGTTATGGGGCGCTCCATACACCAAAGTGTTAATGTGAAAACATCCCATCCAAATTCTTCAAACAATGACATTTCTAATCTTTCAATAGCCTGTGCTAATATATACTCACCCTCCAAGATGAACCTCTAAATCATAGAAGGCCTAAAGCCTCGTACACACGGTTTGACGGTCGTACGACCAAATGGACCAAATCATATGTTGGCTGTTGTATCTAGCATACTGACATGCACTACACGATCGTACCACCAAGCTGAACGTAGTGTCGTGTTATGAACGTATAAAGAGAAAGTTCAGGTGCATGTAATTAGTGTCTGGCGTTCCTGACTTCTGAGCATGCGTGTTTTGCACAATACAACTTCTTGGACCAACTTCTCTGTACGACCGCTTGTTGGTACTACCAAGTTTTCTAGTCTGCTCATACAACTTCTGTTGTACGACTGTCATACGTCGGCTGTTCTAATCGCGTGTACTAATGGTCGATTTAGCATACAACGGTTGTTCGTACGACCTGTTGTATACGATCGTCGACCCGTGTGTACGAGACATAACACAGCTCAAAAGGCGATTTCCTAGTTTGACTGTGATTGGCTCATCAAGAACACATGTCCAGATTAGGATGAGACAATTGTCTTCCTCTGTGTATGATTAATCCTATATTTCTGGTTTCGCGCACCAATGTTACATAGTTACATAGTTAGTCAGGTTGAAAAAAGACACAAGTCCATCCAGTTCAACCAAAAAAAAGAATATACATATATACATACATATATATACATATATACACATATACACATACAACCAAATAATCCCATATACAATACTTCACCCACAGTTGATCCAGAGGAAGGCAAAAAAACCCCAGCAAAGCATGGATCCAATTTGCTATAACGGGGGAAAAAATTCCTTCCTGATTCCCCGAGAGGCAATCGGATTCACCCTGGATCAACTTTACCTAAAGATGTTAGTACCCAGTTATATTATTTACATTAAGGAAAGAATCCAGGCCTTTTTTAAAGCAATCAACCGTGCTGGCCAAAACCACCTCTGGGGGGAGTCTATTCCACATTTTCACAGCTCTTACTGTGAAGAAACCTTTCCGTATTTGTAGATGAAATCTTTTTTCCTCTAGACGTAAAGAGTGCCCCCTTGTCCTTTGTGATGACCTTAAAGTAAATAATTCCACACCAAGTTCACTATATGGACCACTTATATACTTGTACATGTTGATCATATCCCCCCTTAATCTCCTCTTCTCAAGAGAGAATAAATTCAGATTCTCTAATCTTTCCTCATAGCTGAGCTCCTCCATGCCTTTTATTAGTTTGGTTGCCCTTCTCTGCACTTTCTCCAGTTCCCAGATATCCTTTTTGAGAACTGGTGCCCAAAACTGAACTGCATATTCCAGATGAGGTCTTACTAATGATTTGTACAGGGGCAAAATAATGTCTCTATCTCTGGAGTCCATACCTCTCTTAATACAAGAAAGGATTTTGCTTGCTTTGGAAACTGCAGCTTGGCATTGCATGCCGTTATTAAGCTTATGATCTACCAGAACCCCCAAATCCTTCTCCACTATGGATTCCCCCAGTTGTACTCCCCCTAGTATGTACGAGGCATGCATATTCTTAGCCCCCAAGTGCATAACTTTACATTTATCAACATTAAACCTCATTTGCCACATGGTTGCCCAATTAGACAGTGCATTGAGGTCGGCTTGTAAGTTGGAGACATCCTGCAAGGAAGTTATTCCACTGCATAGCTTGGTGTCATCTGCAAACACTGAAATGTTCAACCGTGGGATTCTGGGAACATGTAACATTCCCTATCAAATTATGACTCTTAGCAAGCCTTGAATGTAACTTTCACAGTTACCAGCCTGGTGGGGCTGCTTTTGGGAAGACAGATTCTTTGTTTGCCATCCCTTAGCTTCCAGTGTACTAAAGAGACAGAGGCCCCTGTTTCCTGTCACAGGTTATTTTGTCGGGTTGGCCTGCTGGGCTTTCTGATATGTGTTTCTTTTGTCCATTTAAGCAAGGCAGCCACCTGGTCCTCTGTCTAAATGTTAACTTGTGGTATGATACAGCTTTGCTGGATTTAAAAAGAAAATCCTACAGATGATTGTGTGATTTGTTCACACCTTGTTCTTTGATGGCTTTATTTTGGCATTTCTTTCCCTGCCTTTCTCTTGGGAATGCTTTTGGATGTCCCAAGTGTCCAAGACTGTGTACCCTAATGAACATTGGGAGAGAAAAATGTATTTTGTAGTTGCCATATAATGCTATATTACAGTAGATATTTGTTCTGGCTTTGGCCTGTTAACTGCAGTTAAGATATTTCTTAGGAAAGTTAGCCTTCCTTTACTGCTTTGTTTTTCTGTTTGCCAGGGCTGTGCCTTTTGGTTTGGCTTAGTGTCCAACTTCCCTGGTATTAGACTGTGCCCCCAGAGTGAACCACTTGACAAAAGAGTAAGACCAAAAATTGTTATATTTCAACTCTGTATTTAGGTGCTTGTCTGGGTTCCCACTGCATTAGTTTAGTTGTAGCAGTATTCATAAATGTAAAATAAAAAATATATATTTATTTTATTTATTTCAGGTGCTTATATAGCGCCGTCAATTTACGCAACGCTTTACACATATATTATACATTCACATCAGTCCCTACCCTCAAGGAGCTTACAATCTAAGGTCCCTAACTCACATTCATACATACACATACTAGGCCCAATTTAGACAGGATTAAATTTACCTACCAACATGTCTTTGGAGTGTGGGAGGAAACCGGAGTACCTGGAGGAAACCCACGCAGGCTCAGGGAGAACATGCAAACTCCAGGCAGGTGTCATGGTTGGGATTCAAACCAGCAACCCTTTTGCTACTAGGCAAAAGTGCTATCCACTACACCACTGTGCCACCCTATATATTTCGTCATGCATGTTAATGCATACAGTATAGTACATAATGTCTTTAAGATTTTTTTTGTTTGTTTTTAGTTGGTCGCTGCTACTAATCACCTTCTGCCATTTTAAAACTAAATGATGCTTGATATTGATAGTCATTAAAAGACAGAAAAGCAGAGATGTGACATTTGTAGCTTTTGTAGCTGCTTCTGTAATTTGTTTTGTATCCTTTAGTCCAGTACTTCTCTTCTGTAATCTGAAAGTGACCCCAGTGTGAGCTTTATGTGCACATTACCAAGTAATTAGAATTCTGGCATAATTTATGTGTAATTTTCTTATGAAGTTCCGGAGTTTGTAAACAGCTTTGCTGGAGTGATTTAATTTGTTTAAAAACCAAAGCTGCAGTTTATTTATACCTTATTAAGTTGATGTTTTTTACAGTATATGTGTATATGCTTCAATGTTGTGGTGCATTATGTAGATTAGATGTCATTGGGGGCAGGGTGGCAGTGTGAGCATGGGGTTAATTTGGATGTATGATGGTGGAAGTGGAAGGGGCGTGTGTATGCTGGCAGGCATTGGGTGAAAGTTTGTGCGATGTTGTACAGGTGCATTGGTGAAAGCTGGGGGGGGGGGGCATGCTGACATGGCATGGGGGTAGACATAGGCACAGTGGTGAGAGTGGCATCCTGTAGGCAAGTTGGTGAGAGTGGGGAGAATAATGCACAAGAGCAAGAAGCAAGTTACAAGTGCAGTCATGAAACAGGGAGTGAAGATGTGGTAGGTGGTAAGAAAATGGCGGGTGCATGCATGAAAAATTGGGGGTGCAGGAAATTAGAGTGGTGAAAGAAGGTGAGTGCAGATGTAGAGAGTAGTAAGAGAAGGGTAAGTGCAGATGCAATGGGGGCTATAGGCACATTGGATGTTGAGAGAAGGGTGGCTGTAGGTGCAATGCAAGCTGGGAATATATCTTTTACAGTACAGCAATATTTATGCACTATGTCTGCACATAACCATGAGTGGCAGATTGTACATACAGTAGCTGTTTACTGACTTTCTTTAAAAGGCATATTCAACGATATTGTCAGGGCCTGGATCTGAACCCTGGACTTCTGCTGTGTCTGACAGTAACGCTTCTTGATGGAGATGCTGGAGAGCTCCCTGTCTGTTTACAACTTTCTTGCCATGTCTCTTGTTTTTTTGTGAACCTTGAACTCTTTGCTCCTCTCATGAACTTCCTGATTTAAGTCAAGTCTCTGCACTTCTTGTTTGCTAGAATATTGTGCTCCCTCCAGCCAATATCATGTTCTTGTCACTCCTGCTGCCATCCATATTCCATCTCTACCATCAGGAGCTCTGAGGAACACCAGTTAGTACTTAGACTCCACACCTCCGGTGAGCCCATGTCTTTCACCATTGTGACCTACTTCTGTACTTATTCAGCTGGTCAGTGGGTGCCTCCCTACTGCTATAGCTACTGGTCTCTGAGACTGACTATAGATCATGCAAGATATTTAATTAGACCACACTTCCTCATGTTATAACACTTTTCCTGAGTCAGTGCAGGGCCAGATATTGAATAATGAATAAAGAAAGAAAACTCAAACACCACTTTTGCTGAATCCAGTAAAACATTATGTTTGACTCTGTCTGCATATTATAAACTGCTTTAGTGTTAATGCCTTAATATATGTGTATGTCTATAAATATTGATTCACATTTGCTGATTAAAAGTTGCAGATGGAGCTACTTTAGCTGTCTTTTTCAGCAGTGGTTTTGACTGGAAAATTTAATATTTTGGACTCCTGCGTCACATGTTACAAGCTACATTAGCTTAGACCAACCTTTTTCAACCAGGGTGCCTTGAGGTTTCTTTAGGGGTGCAAAATGCCTAAAAATTGCCCAAAATTGTATACAGGTCAGTGGGTGTATCAAGCCTGCTTTTTAGTAACATAAAGTCACAGATTTTCATTGGGCACCTTTACAACCTTCTAGCCACCGGCATTCTAATAAGCAATGATGTCATCAGTTGATAGGGAGGATGTCAAATGCCTGCACAGCATCCTTATTTGCCCCTCTCCTGCCCTTCTCTGTCAGAAATGGGGTCACATTAGCTTATTGAGGGAGGGAAACTGAGGGAAAAGAAAAATATTGGAATACTTGTCAGTACCAGTGGGCAAAGGTGTATTTTCTTTGGAAGAATAAATCAGCTCTAATGTTGAGTGTCCTACGTATGTAAAACTATTCGTTTTGGTTTTACATTTTAGAATGGGGTGCCTTGAGGTTGTTCAAAATTTTAAAGGGTTCCTTGACTGAAAAAAGGTTGAGAAACACTGGCTTAGACATCACCTTCCAGTGACTTCTAAGCATTTATGTACTTATTTATTTATTTTTTCAAAAAAATGTTATTTCTATTTTAGACATAATACTGAAAGGCACAGTACAATAGTGCATATGTAAACAGACAGAAAAGCATTGTACAGGCAAGGATATCGAAAAGGTTACTAAGCTCACAGACTCACTTCCCTTCTGCTTGTAGTTAAACTGAGGCAGGCAAAGCCACACAACTAACAATAAGAAAAGGCATGGGTAGTAGGCTCAAACTCCCCGACTCCTGGCACCCCTTAAAGGGAACATGCTGTGCTTGGAGGGGGGGGGCAGTTCGCTCCACCAAGTGGGAGAAGGTCGGAGACTCATCTCCTGTCTCTTCAAATACTCAGAAGTGGGAATAGGGAGTTAGGGTCCTGGTTCCAATCTGGCACAAACCTACTGGTATCGTATCCACTATAAAACCAACGAGAACATAGGATATGCATAACTGAAGTACCGGAAGAAAAGAAAGAGGAAGGAAAGAAAAAGCGGTATAAAGAATGGAAGTACCTAGAGTCGATTTGGTTCTGCCGTATCTAAAGACAAGCTCTGTCCAGGTATGAAGGAGACACCAATGTAGGTAGCCCAAAGTTCCCAGATGTCCTCAAACATCTTAGTTGTATCCGAGAGGACACTGGAAAGCTTTTTTGGGACATGATCCAGGAGACTTTCTGGGTGGTAGGAGACCTTTGTTTTTTTCTATGCTTTCACTATGGTGAGCTATGGTGAGCTTGGCTCTGAGCAAAATGAACTGCACTCATTTCCTATTGTGTTTAGACAGGTTCGGGATGTATGCATTAAGCAGAGCAATCTCAGGGGACCTCGTGACCTGGGTTTGGGTCAACCTCTCGATAAGGTTGAATATTTTTCTCCAAATGGTCTTATCCTAGGGCATTCCCACCATGTGGTATAGAACCCAGAAGGGAGCTTCCTCTGAAGCACTGTGGGTTTGCAGAGGGATAAATGCGGGCCAGCTTGGTCGGGGTGAGATACCACCTGGTGATGACCTTAACACTTGCCTCCATGAGGGCAGTGTTTAAGATGCCCTGAAAAGAATTGGCTAGAGCACCATGCCAGGTCTCCAAGTCCCATGAAAACTGGGATTCTTCCTCCCAGTGATTCATATAGGAGGCTTTCGCCTTAGGCAAGGAGAGTGCTGTGTATACTACGAGATGCCTCCCCTTTGCTCCATGGCTTGACCACACCAAGTTTCATAAGCTGTGAATTTGGGGGGAAGAGGTTTGTCTTTCCAAATATGGGAAAAAATGTGAGATTTTTTGAAATCTAAACTTTTCAGAATTTGGAATGTCCAGTTTGTTTATGCAATAGAGAAATGCCCTATACGGTACAGCCCCTTATCCAGCCACCACCTGAATGCTTTTATGTCCAACCCTGGAGGGAAATCCGGATTGTGGAAGATGTGTGCTAGGGGAGTCAGGGGCAAGATTAGTTTGGGGCAATTCCGCAGAGAATCCCAGAGGACAAAGGAGTGGGATAAAGATGGAGATAAAATAGGAGGTCTTTTTTTTGGAGCTGTCCAAAGGAGATAGTCTATTGTGTGATTTGGGACTGCCTGCCTCTCAATCTGAATCAAGTCTGGTTTCTCATACCTCGTGTAAACCAGGGAGAGTTGTGCTAATCTGGCAGCTTGATAATATTTAAGGGGAGAGGGAAGCCCCAGCCCCCCCCCTTCTCCTATGGTGGTATAAAATATTTTGAGGGAACCTATATCCTGAGTTTCCCCAGACAAATCGGAGGATCTTGCTCTGGAAAGACTTCAGGTGGTCTTTCCTGATAGCTATTGGTAAGGCCCGGAATAGGTAGAGTATACGCGGCAGGAGGGTCATTTTAATAGCATTGATTCTACCCAACCAAGAGAGATTGCTATTCGACCAGGATTTTGGATCTTCCTTGAGTTTTTGGTATATAGGGGGGAAATTATTAGAGTATAGGTCTTCTGTTTTGGCTGTTAAATTAATGCCTAAATATTTAATTGATGGCAAGCTCAATTTGAAGGGGAAAGATTGTTGCAGGGAGGAAACTGTTTCAGGCGATAAGGAAATGTGCATTGCGTGGGATTTGGAGTAGTTAACTTTTAGTCCCAAAGTATCAGCAAATAAGTCTAAAGTGCGGTTTAAATTGGGGAATGAGGTGTGGGGAAAAGTAAGGAACAAGAGAATGTCATCTGCAAAGAGACCACATTTGTGACTCTGCGAGCCGCAAGATACCCCCTTGATATCTGGATTTTGACGGATAGCTATTGCCAGGGTTTCAATAGCTATAGCGAAAATGAGCGGAGAAAGGGGGCAACCCTGTCTCGTTCCCTTGGCTATATCTATCAATTTTGAATAGTACCCCTGGAGCCTTATTCGGGCCTTAGGGGAAGAATAAAGGGTCCTAATGATTCCCATGAATTGCTGGCCAAATCCCCATTTCTCTAGGATCTTGAAAATATAGGACCAAGATACTGAATAAAAGGCCTTCTGCAGATCTAGCGATAGGACCATACCTCGTTGTTTAGGGCTTCCCTTCCAGTTAGATTGTAAGATGGAGATCATGTCAAAAGCTCTGCGTATCTGGTCAGGTCCCTGCCTTCCTGGGATGAAACCCACCTGATCTTTGTGTATGTAGGAATTGATAAATGTAGCTAGCCTGTTGGCCAGAATTTTAGTTAGAATTTTGATGTCATTGTTGATCAGTGATATAGGTCTATAGTTACCCACCTCTTCAGGATTTTGATCTCATTTTGGTATCACCGTGATAAAAGCGGAGTTAAGCTGAGGGTTCAGAGGAGTGCCCTGTGTTTTGAAATTAAAGAATTTTGCGAGGTCGGGGGAGCGAGTCTGACTAAAACCTTATAGTAAGGGACGGACAGTCCCTCAGGACCCGGGGAAGACCCCTTTCTTTAGTCCCTGATGACCCCCAGAACCTCCTCCTCCATGATATTTGCCTCCAAAATTTGTTTATGCTCTACTGTCAGGGAGGGGAGGGGGATGTCATCGAGAAACGTTGGGGAGGAAACATTATGGCTCTGTTCGGAGGAGCTGTACAAGTCCGTGTAAAACCTGTGGAAGGTGTCTAGGATTTTCGTCGGGTTGGTGGTGAGGCCTTGACCTGGAATTCTAATTTTGGGTAGGACGTTGTGTCATAGTTGGGGAGTCAACCTTGCTGCTTGCGTTGTGCCTAGTTTATCATTCAGCGTATAGAATTTTTGTCCGATCCAACGGATGGATTTTTCAGCTATGGCCGTCAAGGCCATGTTAGGTTCTAGTCTGGCTTTATTCAGTTGAGCAGTGAGAGTTTTGGAGGGGTGAGTCTTATGCAGGAGGGATGTGTATGATTTTTCCAATCTATCGAGATCCACGGATCTCTCTTTCTTTATTTGTATGAGTTTGCCTCTGATGTAGGCTTTGTGAGCAGCCCAGAGGACTTCTGCAGAAGTGCCTTCTGTGTTGTTGAGAAGGAAATATTCCTTGAGGGACCTGTTGATCTCCGTGACTCTAATGGGGTCAGAAAGCAATGATTTGTTAAGTTTCCACTGAGCCTGTCTCACGTAATGAGGGTCAGATCGGATTTGCAGGAGAACTAAGGAGTGGTCTGAGAGGGCTGTGTCGACTATTCGCGAGTTCAGGACTAGGGGTATCGTGTTTGTCTGTACCAGCAAGCGGGCAATTCGAACGTAAGAGTTATGGGGGGAAGAGTAGTGTGTTTAGTCTCTCTTAGTTGGGTTGAATTCCCTCCAGATATCTGACATATTAAGTCTATGCAGTAATTTGGCTAATTTCAGACTCGCTCTGGACGGGCGTGTCAATTGATCCCCGTGGGGTCTGGATTTGTCAAGTCCTTGATCAAAGGCTATATTGAAATCACAGCCCAGTATGACTCTGCCTTCTAAATGTGGCTGAATGGTGTCAAACAGTGATATAAAGAAGTTTGGTTGACCTTTATTTGGGGTGTAATAAGAAACAAGTGTGTATTAGATCCCGTCTATGGTTCCTTTGATTAGAATATATCTCCTTCCTGGTTCTTTAATTTCCAAGAGGGAGAAGAAACCGCAGCTTTTGGAAATCAGGATTGCTACCCCTTTGGTTTTGGACTCCGCATTAGCCAAGAAGCTCTCAGTATTTCTTCTTTGATGGCATAAAAGTGCGTTAAAGACCATTATGTCCCTTGGTGAGCCATCTTTCCTTGGTGGGCCAAAGGCTCTGTGGGCCCTGTCCAGCTCTAGTCTGTGTTTAGGCACATTGGGGATTATGGTTTGAATCAGGTCCTGAACAGCGGGAAGGACTTCTGTGATAGATTCAGGTTGGCCCCACACCCTGAAGTTGTATTGTCTCGATCTGTTTTCGAGATTGTCTATTCTTGCTAGAGCGGTGCCCAGTTGGTCCTGCAGAACTTGAATATGAGCAGAGTTTTGGTTGCTTCTGGCCACGGTAATGTCCAATTTTTGTTCAATAGCTTCCATTCTGGAGCCTAAATTATGAAAATCTGCTTTTATGTCTCCTGTAATTTTTGCGACGGTGTTCACCAAGCCTCTTTCCAAGAAGTTAGAAAATTTGAGAAACAAATCTGCAGTACTGAGGGGAGGGTCCTGGGTTGGGGGGCAGAAGTTAAGGGCCTCTAGCTGAAAAGATGAGAAATGAACCTCCGGGGTGACTGGGGAGTCCTCCATTGTGCGGCGTATTAGCGACTCTGTGGATGCTGGAGATATGGTCTGAAGTTGGTATGTAGGCAGATTAGGCAGATTCTGGTTCTCCTGGGTGGATGCTGAAGGAGCCAGGGGCGCCAATGGCGGGTGTAGGTGCGGAGCTCCAGGGTTAGGTGTCCATCCTGGAGCTCCCGCGCATGTGCACTCTTTATTTATTTATTCTTAATGCTTCACTTTGTTAAAAAAAAAAAAAAGATAATGTAAATAATTGCTTGTTTCTTAAATGAGGGTTAGGCATCTGTTTTGCTTTGTATCTTTTAACTGCTTGCTGCCTGCCCACAGTAGTTGTACTGCAAGTAGGCGCTAGTTCCAGGATGGGCAACACACTGGTATGCCATGGCCTTTCTTCCAGGTCCGCCTCACGCATATGATTGGACACAGCATGAGTTTGGCAGCTAAATTCAGTCAGTAGTTTTGGTTGAAGTCAGCTTATCGGCTGTAGTGAATCACACACAAAAACACAGAACTCTTTGTATTGTGAACAGTTATCTGGATGTTTCAGGGAGAAAAGACAGCCAGATTAGACATGTGCAATATATTCTTTAATTTGGAAACATCTGAATAACGAAAAACCATTTCACAAATTTTTCCGAAAACTATTTTTTGAAAGAACGAAAAACCGAAATTTGAAAATCCAAAAATAAGAACAAAAATCTAAAAATTTGAAAGAATGAAAATCCAAAAGTAAGAACGAAAATTGGAAAATTCAAAAGAATGATAATCCGAAAATAAAAGCCTAATGAACAAAAACATTTGGATCATTTCTATTATAATTAAATTATTACGTTTATTATTTTTATTAACCATAACCACTATTATAGTTTTTTAAATTAATAATAATAATAATAATAATAACTATGATAATGGTTATAAATAGAGTTGAGTGAACCCAAACTGTAAAGTTCGGGTTTGTACCGTGTCCTGAACCCGGACATTTGAGAAAAAGTCCGGGTTTGGGTATTTGTTCGAGCCTTTTGAATAGCTGCAGGGCAGACAATCAACAAGCGTTTGACTTGTTTGCCCTTAGAAGCCATCACAGCCATGCCTACTAATGGCATGGCTGTGATTGGCCAGTGCATCATGTGACCCAGCCTCTATATAAGCTGGAGTCCTGTAGTGCTGCATGTCATATCATCTCATACTAGTGTAGGGAGAGGATGCTGCTGCTGGTGTGAGGGACAGATTAGCTTTCGAAAATCATCTCATACTAGTGTAGGGAGAGGATGCTGCTGCAGGTGTGAGGGACAGATTAGCTTTCGAAAATCATCTCATACTAGTGTAGGGAGAGGATGCTGCTGCTGGTGTGAGGAACAGATTAGCTTTAGAAATTCTTAAAAACAGCGATTTATTGGTGGGTTGGTACTAGAGGAGATTTTTGTATGCTAGAGTACATTTTGTTTGCTAAGCAAAGTGCCTCATATAAAACCTAAGCAATTTTTCTGTTTGTTAGGTGGGCATTTGCAGCCATTTTTGCAAGTGCAGTGCACTTGCGTTTTTACCGACGTTTACGGGTGGATTGTTTGTCTTTTTAACGAATCCAAAATATACTCCGTGAAACGAATCGTTTGTTTTACATGAGATCGTATGTTTTTAGAGGAGATCATGGTTGGGTGGTTATTTAGCGACAAAAATTCTTAAAGATTTCGATTAGACAAGGAGTGTGGTCGTCGTCGTAGGAGAGGGATGTGATCATACTCTACTAAAAGCTTTCGATTAGACAGGGAGTGTGGACGTCGTCGTAGGAGAGGGATGTGATCATACTCTACTAAAAGCTTTCGATT
>BLSH010436519.1:41166-61148 GCA_018402905.1 Glandirana rugosa
CCACCGCAACGACAGTGTAGCAGACAAACGACCCACCGTCCACTGTGACCGTGACATCTCCACCTCCTTCTCCGGTTCCGTCGTCGTCTTCTCCTTCGTCATCCTCGGGCTCTGGAAAGAACCTAAAACTCCACGAATAATGTGACGTCGAGCACGAAACGTACATCTACGGACCAGTACGTCCAACACGAGTCCAAATCTTGTAAATACAGAACGAAGTCCGAGACTAACGTGTCGAACGTTTGGTGAGCACAGAACAGCAGTCGTGTAACAGACTTCTTGACGGTGCGGTCCCTTGAGGAAACTCGACGGAAACCACACGATCCAGGGACCCACGCTACCCATCATCGTCCGCATGACAGATCCCCTGCTGCTACTACCCATCGCACCCAGGGACCTAGCACACCAAAGGCAGCTCAAAGGAGTTCCCTGGCGTGGCAGTTCTTCAGACAATGTGCTGACGACAAGACACGAGTGGTTTGCAAGCTGTGCAATCAGAGCCTGAAGCAAGACATAAATGTTCTAAACCTGAGCACAACCTGCATGACCAGGCATCTACATGCAAAGCACGAGCTGCAGTGTAATAAGCACCTCAAAATCCAAGAAAGGTCTCGGGCTCCTACTGCTTCCTCTTCTGCTGCTGCCTTGGCCTCTTCCTCCACCTCTACAGTGCCAGTGTCACCTGCCACCCAGCAAACAGACGATGTGACAGCAACGCCACCATGTCCGCCACCGTCCCCAAGCATTTCCACATGGTCCCATGGAAGCTTACAGCTCTCCATCTCCCAAACAGTGGAGAGAAAGAGGAAGTACACCCACTCGCGATCCCTGGCCCTGAATGCCAGCATTTCAAAATTCCTGGCCATTGAAATGCTGTCATTCCGTCTGGTGGACACGGACAGTTTTAAAAACCTGATGGCGGTGGCTGTCTCACAGTACGTGGTTCCCAGCCGCCACTACTTTTCCAGGCGAGGCATCCCTTCCCTGCACAAACAAGTCGGGGACAAGATCAAGTGTGCACTGCGCAACCCTATCTGTGGCAAGGTCCACATAACCACTGATATGTGGACCAGTAAGCACGGGCGGGGACGCTATATCTCGCTAACTGCACACTTGGCAAATGTAGTGGCGGATGGGCCTGAGGCGGATATCAATTTGGCGCATGTCCTTCCACCACCGAGGATTGCAGGGCATTTCTCTTTGCCTCCTGTTGCCTCCTCCTCCCAATCTGCTTCCTCCTCCTCTACCGCCTCCTCATCCGGTCAACGTAACACCTTCCCCACCAACTTCAGCACATCTAGGGGGAAACGACAGCAGGCTGTTTTAAAACTGATATGTTTGGGGGATAAACCCCACACTGCGCAGGAGCTGTGGATGGGCATTGAACAACAGACCGATGAGTGGTTGTTGCCACTGAACCTCAAGCCCGGCCTGGTGGTGTGCGATAACGGGCGAAATCTTGTAGCAGCTCTGGGCCTAGCCGGTTTGATGCACATCCCTTGCCTGGCGCATGTGCTGAATTTGGGGGTGCAGAAATTTCTAAAAAAACTACCCAGATGTGCCAGAGCTGCTGCAGAAAGTGTGGGCCATCTGTGCGCACTTTCGGCGTTCTCACCCTGCTGCTGCTCGCCTGTCTGCGCTGCAGCAGAACTTTGGCCTTCCCGCTCACCGCCTCCTATGCAACGTGCCCACAAGGTGGAACTCCACCTTGCACATGCTGGAGAGACTGTGCGAGCAGCAGCAGGCAATAGTGGAGTTTCAGCTGCAGCACACATGGGTCAGTCGCTCTGCAGAACAGCACCACTTCACCACCAATGAGTGGGCCTCCATGCGAGACCTGTGTACCATATTGCAGTGTTTTGAGTACTCCACCAACATGGTCAGTGCCGATGACGCTGTTCTCAGCATTACTATCCCACTTCTATGTCTCCTTGAAAAACACTTCGGGCAATGATGGAAGAGGATGTGGCACAGGAGGAAGAGGAGGAGGAAGAGGGGTAATTTCCATGGTTATCAGGCCAGTCATTCACAAGTGGCTCGGAGGGTGGGCTCCTGCACCAGCATAGGCCAGGTAAAAATTTTTAAAGCCAGGGCAAGGTTCTGGAGGATGAGGATGACGAGGATGATGATGATGAGGAGGAGGAACCGTGGTCACAGCAGGGTGGCACCCAATGCAGCTCGTGGGCATCACTGGAGCGTGGCTGGGGGGATACGGAGGACACAGATGATACACCTCCCACAGAGGACAGCTTGTCTTTGCCTCTGGGTAGCCTGGCACACATGAGCGACTACATGCTGCAGTGCCTGTGCAACAACAGCCGAGTTGCCCATATTGCAACTTGTGCTGATTACTGAGTGGTCACCCTGCTGGATCCCCATTACAAGGATAACGTGCCGTCCTTAATCCCCTCACTGGAGCATGATTGGAAGATGAGGGCATTTCCAAATAACACCGGGGGCTCAGTGGAAGCACAAGGCGAAGGCAGAGGAGGAGGAAGAGGTCGCCAATGCAGCTGTGGCACCGCCAGCACCTCAGAAGGCAAGTTTAGCATGGCTGAAATGTGGAAAAGCTTTGTCAGCAGCACGCCACAACAAACAGCACCACCAGCTGATAGGCAACGTCTTAGCAGGAGGCAGTATTTCAGCAACATGGTGGAACAGTATGTGTGCACTCGCCTACACGTACTGACTAATTGGTCTGCCCCATTCAACTTCTAGGTCTTCAAATTGGGCACATGGCCTGAGCTTGCCCTTTATGCCTTGGAGGTGCTGGCCTGTCCTACAGCCAGTGTATTGTCTGAACGTGTGTTTAGCATGGCAGGAGGCGTTATCACTGACACAGTCAACGTGGACAAGCTAATGTTTATTAAAATGAACCAGGCATGGATCCCACAAGACTTGTCTGTACCTTGTGCAGAATAGACATTTATACTGGCCTCACACAGCCATTGGTATACTTAAGTGAACTTATTCTTTTTTTGAGACCTCCTCAACCTCCTACTCCACATCTACCTCCTCCTCCATTTTTATTTTTTTTTATTGATTTTAAGTTATTTCCCTATCCACATTTGTTTGCAGGGCACTTGTCCTACTCTTACCCCCATGTTGCTTCCTTTTGCTGCCTTCTAGCCCTTTCCGGGACTTTTTTACAGCCATTTTAGTGCCCAAAAGTTCGAGTCACCATTGACTTCAATGGGGATCGGGGTCAAGTTCGGGGCCGAACTCAAGCTTTTTAGGCGAAGTTCGGCCAAACCTGCCGAACCCGAACATCCAGGTGTCCGCTCAACTCTAGTTAAAAACTGTTAAATTATAGGTAGGTATTGGAATTTCCTTTCAAGTTTGGCTGTTAGTGAACGTAATCAATTATTAACCATTATTATATATTTTATTATTATTATTATTAGTTATTACTAAATAATAATAATAGTAAACATAATAATAATAGTTATAAACTATTAAATTAGTTAGGTATTGAAATTTCCTTTCAAATTTGTCTGCCTGTTAGTGAACGAAACAAATACAAATTCATCCTAATTTATGAATTTTCAAAATAACGAATACCGCATCTACTGTATATGAATGGAACAAACCAAATTAGATTTTTTCCGAATTCCCGATAATAGCGAATACCGCATCTATACGAATGGAACTAACCTAATTGGAATGTTTCCGAATTTACAAATTCATTTGAAATAACGAATTTCGATCATAATGAAAAATCTGAAAAACAAAAAAATCAGATTCTACAGCTCTATTTAGGAACAAGGAGGTCCCTTTTCTGGTGTAAAAAAATTGCAAATTATCTTATTCATTTGGCCGTTTATAAGACTTCTGTCACCTACACCAAATCCACAGAAAGACCCATTGCCTTCCACATATTCATAAAAGGAAGCATCACATCCTCATCTATCAGAAAGATCCTTACCAGAAAACCTTTGTTCTGATGTTGTTAGCAGACCTCATGAGAGCATTCCACCAACAGAAGCAGGCCAAAGATGCCAAAAAATATGTTGTGTATGCAGCAGAGGGGGAGTTAGACGAGACATCAATTATCATTGTACCCAGTGTCCCTCCCAACCAGGCCAATGCCAGAGACTGCTTCCGGCATTTTCACATGTCGCTAAAATATTAGCCCATATTTCTAACAGCCTGCCATTTCCCTGTTTTCAATATCTGTGCTGACCATTTGCCTGCTGCCTCAACCAATCATGCCACTGCCTTCCACCTTAACTGACCCTGGCCTGTTTATTGACAATGCCTCTGCCTGCCATCTGCATTGTTTATCCATCATGTTGCTGCCTTCCACCTGAACTGACCCTTGCCTGTTTGACTATACTTCTGCCTTCCGTCTGGATTATCAAGCATGATTCTGCCTGCTACCTACACTGACCTTTGCCTGTTAATCGACCATGTTTTTTGCCTGCTGCTTGAACTGATACTACTGTAGTAGTGGAATTCATGATAACACATTGCCTCACATATTTGAAAGGCTCCAGAATAGTTTTTCTACATGGGGAAAACACATTTTTTGAATTTCTCCAGGTTTTGTAATTCCCAGATTAGGGTCTGGAGACCAGAGGCTTCAAAGAGATTTGGTTGGGAGAAGCCTCTACCCCGTGCCCAGGTCTTACCTGACCGAGGCCCTAAGCCTGATATTTCTGCCTGCTGCTGACTTACTACTATCATGCTTCTGCCTGCAGCATGAACTGACCACACCTCTGCATGCTATCTGTACTATTGACCATGTTCCTGTCTACTACCAGGACCAATATTTCAGCTGTGCTGAACATGTCTCTGCCTGGACAATTGCTTTTGCAGTTGCTGACCACATCTTTGCCTGCTGCCTGGACCAATGCTTTGGCTGTGCTGACAATATCTCTGCTTGCTGCCTGCACTGACTATGGACAATATGGACTATGGACAACTGCACTATTAAAACTACAGGTAATCTTTTGTTTACCCTTTGCTCAACAGAATGTATTTTGGGGTGTAATTCTTGGTATGTACATGCTATGTGTTAGAAATATGAAGAGCCTTCAAAAATGATAGGTTGGAAATTAGATATGTAATTTATGTCCCTATAAAACCTTTTGGTGCTTCTTGCATGTTGGGCCTCTCTATGTGGCCAGGCTGTGAAAAGTCTCACACATGTGGTATCATCATACTCAGGAGGAGCAACAAAATGCACTTTGAAGCTTTAGTAAATCAACCCCATTATGCCTCATAGAATATACGTTGGGGTGTTTGCTTCTCAAAATAAAGTCATTTTGTGAGTACTTCCATTGTCTTGGTGCTTCAGAACATTTAAAAGTGTAATTGGTAGTCAAAAATTAGATGTATAATATATATATCTAGAACACCTGATGTTGCCTTTTGCATGTTGGGTCTCTCTATGTGGCCAGGCTGTGGAAAAGTCTCACACATGTGGTATCACCATACAGGAGGAGTAGCAGAATGGGGTGTATTTTGGTTATGTGTTAGAAATATCTTAGCTGCCTTCAGCAGTAGCTACAGCCATTGCCCAGAAATATTGCCTGGCACCATAAAAGTGGCTGCCCCCCCAATAGCCACATGGGGTACTGGGCTGGACTATTTCTTGGCTGCTGATGTGTTTTGAATTTGGCACCATTTCCTCTGTTGCTCCCATGCTTCTGTGGGGATCTAAGGAGAGTTTCTGCGCTTGCACAGCTTCAATCTTCCCAAAGCTTCCTGGAACATACCTTTTCAGTCTCTTGAGTGTGCAGTTGGATGGCACATTCATTTTCTTGCCTCCACCTAGCTATAAGGCAATCAGTCTTTAGAACTATTTTTTTGTTTTTTGCTTTTTGGCCGCATACCCTCTTGCTGGTTTATATTACCCTCACTTCGATGGGGGTCATAGGCATCTCCCTATTTGGTCCTAAATCTAATTGTCCTGGCCACTTTCTATCATCCTCAGAGACCTCCCTAGCTCCTTCTGGCACTCCCCCATTCTCCTGTCTTTTCAGAGAGAAATTCTCAGCCACTGCCTGATTTTATGGGAAGATTGCCTCGCATGTTAGAGGCCTCAGATTGCAAGTTACTCAAGCCTCTGCCTGTCCCCCAGAGGAGGAATTTCTTCTATTGCAGCTTTTATACTCCCTGAGGAGGAAGAGGAGGGCTTCTTATCTAACTTGGAGGGCTTCACTCAAGAGGATACCCAATCTGCTGATATCTTTCCCAAGCTGAAGGATACTATTCGTTCCCTTTTGATGCAGTTTACTCCTGTTTTGTATTGAAACAGTCTGTGTTGACAAGACCAAAAGTCACCTGTCTGGATTCTTCCTTGCCAAAGCATTCCCTGTACAGCTCTTGAAGTCTGTCTTGTACCTTTACTGGCGTCATCCAGAGAAAATCTTCATACCTCGAAGGTCAGAAATGGGTCATCTTCTGCCACTTCTTGGCAGAACAGTGGTCCTGGTTTTATGTCCCCTGCACATCCTCTACCTTTTGTTTGTACATTATGTCTTCTTTTGTTGGTGTAGGGTCAATATCCATTGTCATTGTCATGATGGCCAACTTATTTGTTTGCGTGGCTTATGTTGTGTGTATTAATAAATATTAACTTTTACCTTATTTGTTATCTTCTCTTGGTGAATTGGTCTCCCCATTCAAAGTCCCATAGGGGGTTTATCTAGTACCCTATTAAGTAGGGGTTCCTGAAAAAGGTTCCTTTCTGAGACCCAAACATTTTTACTTAACAGAGCTCTTATGTTCTATGTTTTCTCTGGCTGGTCCTGTTGTACGCCCTGCAATTGCCACCATGTCTGTCTGTCAGACCTTAGCTGTCTAGTACAAGAGAATGCCCTGAGACCCAGATTCCATCCAAGTCCAAGCCCAAGCCCAGCTCACAGTTGCCTTACATGTATAAACCCACACAATCCTTTATTTCAATGAGTGGTGCCCCCCAATGTCGGCCTTCTCAGCCATTTGGGCACAAGACAGAAATGTTTGCATCCAGAATGTTGTATTTCGGGGCTACAAGGCCAAGTTCTTGTCCTTTGTTCCGCTTCTTGCTATCAAACTTGCTATCCTCCCTAAAGAAGAGAGTTAGTCTTTACACTGCTCTCCAGCAGCTTCATTCTCAAGGCCCCAGTTAGAGAGAATTCAGGGGTTTTACTCAACCTGTTCACTGTCCCCATTCTGGATACGAAATTTCTAAACAAATTACATTGGGTTTGAAAAATCCATGTAGAATGTTGCTAGTCATTGCTTCCCTTAAATCGGGGGACCTGCTGCCTTCTGTGGTCATCAATGAAGCCTGCTTATATATCCCTGTTTTTCCTCTGCATCAATGCTACTTGTGCATTTCTGTGGGAATACAACAATTCCAGTTTGTTGCCCTAATGTTCAGACTGTCAACATTAAGGACCCATCCCAGATCTGCTATGTTCCCAGGGTATCCCTATCAGGATACCTGGATGACCTCCTTCTGAAGAAATAGTCAGTCCAGGTCTTGTCTGTCAATGTCCATTGAACAATGCAAATTCTGCAGAGGTTCAGATAGATTCAGTGGGGTTGATTTACTAAAGCTGGAGAGTGCAAAAACTGGTGCAGCTGTGCATGGTAGCCAATCAGCTTCTAACCTGAGCTTGTTAAATCAAGCTTTGACAATAAAACCTTGAAGCTGATTGGTTTCTGTGTGGAGCTGCACCAAATTTTGTACTTTCAAGCTTTAGTAAATCATCCCCTAAATCTCCAAATGTCAATAAAAAAGTTAGCACTGAAACCAATGCACCACTTAGAGTTTCTGGGCCTGATTCAATTGACAGTCCATTCCAAGGTTTTCCTCTGGACAAGCTTCTGGCCCTTTGCTCCAACGTTTGGACCTTGCAGTCCATGGGAATCCCAAACACTCTCCTTTACTTGAGGGTCTTCAGCCTGATGGGAGCCCTCTTTAAGGCAGAACCATATGCCCAGGTTCACTCCAGACCACTGTAACTAAACATTTTGCCTGGAACAAGCAAACTCAAGTGTCCAGATTGTCCTATGTGCTGGCCAGCAGAACCAGATTGGCCTTATTGTGGATTTCCAGTCTGATGCTGGAACTTGGGTTCTTTTCCCAATGTCTTGGAAGGTGTTAATGATAGACACGAGCCTGTCAGGATGTGGCAGAATACTTGAGACCCACTCAGGAAAAGGGACTTATTCGCTGGTGGAAGTCCAGCTCCAGAATAACATTGTGGAACTAAGGGTGGTATGGTTTTCCCTCCAATGTTGAACCTCGTATCTACAAAGCCGCTGACCAGGATTCAGTCAAACAAAACCATGGTTGTGGCTTCCATCAAGCAGTAAGGAGGCACAGGAAATCATGCAGCTCAAAGTGAAATGGATCCTGTTCTAGCTTGGCAGAACTCCATGTTACATCCTTGTCTGTGGTACACAATCCAGGCATGGAAAATTGGCAGGCAGACATTCTCAATCATCAGCGTTCTTCACCAGAAGTGTTTCAAGGCCTCTGTTATAGGTGAGGGATAGCAGACATGTTTTTTTTTACACCCATGTTCCAGAATAAGCTTAATAGGTTTTTTACTTGGACCAGGGCTTCTCAGACCTTAGCATTGGATGTCCTGGTGACTCCATGGGATCTGTACAACTTGATCTATGATTTTATGGTCAGTTCAACAAATTATCTGTGCTATAGTTCTTTTCTCACCTGCTTTGTATGATCAATGGGGGCTCTGTTCTGGTGATCCTTACCAAACTGGCCAAGGAGGATGTGGCGCTTGGACCTCATTAAACTGCTGGAGGACTCTCCATTGGCCAGATCTTTTCTAGAGACTGTTTGTATCTCACTCTTTGGTGAAAGACTTTGTATAGGGTGTTCTTTCCTTTGTAACCCAGGTACGCTCCCCAGTGACTCCATGACACCTCAACTTGGTTTTATCTGTACCTCAAAAACTTCCCTTTGAACCAGAGCTATCTCACTGTTTTCTAGCCTTTCTGGCCTTCTGCCTTTCTTGTGGGTGTCACTCAGAGTTAGTTGACTTATCCTGTAATTAACCCTTCCCAAGGATAACATTGTCTTGACAGCCTAAGCCCTTTTGGCTCAAGGGGGTTTTCTCCTTCCACCTTCATTGACTTTTCATCATTAAGCACTGGTTTCCCAGATTTGCAAGGCTACAATCAGATCTTCTCATACTAATTTTTAACCAGGTAGACATTAAGGCCCTAGCTGATGCACATTTTGGGTATATGGTGTTTCAGTCTGCTCTCTGAGTTCTCAAGCACTGTTTGCCTGTTTTTTAGTTTGTCTAGCATTTTGTTGCTGAGTTGCCCACTCCTCAGTTGCATTGCTTTTGGACATCCTAATCATCTAGACCAAGTTCCTGTCCTGCAATGTACAATTAGAGAAAGGAGGAATTTTGACTTGCCTATAAAATCCTTTTCTTGGAGTACATTACAGGACTGTGTCATACCCCTTGGTTCTTATAATTCATTCCTTATTGCTTGCTACTAAACTGAGGTGTGTTGGGAGTGGGAGGGTGTATGCTGGGTCTGTCCTCGCAGCTTTTTTTTTTTTTTTTTTTTTTTTAACCAGTGTTCAATTAGATGAAAGTAATTGCATAACTCAGTAATCTAAGACTAAGATCCTGTGTCTTGTAATGTATTCCAAGAAAATATGTTTACTGGTAAATCAAACATCCTATAATATACTGTATGTTTTTGCTTTTTACTGTGATTTTTTGGTAATTTATCTCTTTATGTCTGTATTTTGTTTATCCTTTTATTTATTTCATGGAGACATGCGGAGTTCCCAAAATGATATGCAGTGAATAATCTCACTTACGATTGTTGAATAAGACCTCTATAACTGAATTAATCAATTTAAAAACATGGAAGAATATAGTAATAAATACCAGTATATTAATTTACCAGTAAATGAAACAGCACTGAAAAGGAATAGGTTAATTCTACTAGATGTGGAAAAGCACCTTATGTTAGGTGTCAATAACTGTACTGCTGTGCCTCCAAAGATCTTTTCTAGCTGTGTTCGTCTACCTAATAACACGGTAAAGGTCATGTTTATCTTTAAACACTGTGTTTAACACTGGGCCTACAGAATTGGTCACAGACATGTCTGTTGTTTTTAAAAATTACATATTCACAGTATGTTCCAAGATGCTTCCTAAGGTCACTTTTCTCTGGCAGGCTGATCAGGCAGTTCAGCTCACAGCCAATTCACTGGTTGTGTTCAGCCTGAAAAAAAGTATGTGCTGCAAAATACTGATGAGCGCTGTATCTGATATTTTTTTTAATTTCAACACAATTGCTGCAATCTAATTAAAGAGTTATGCAGAGCTGCTGTCTTGAGTGCTTTATTGTGGATATTTTGGGCATAGAATAAGAAAGAATTAGGTGAATGGCTGATGCATTTCATTTTCTATTTACTTAACCACTTCAGCCCCGGAAGGATTTCCAGCTTTAGGACCGGAGCCCTTTTTGCGATTCGGCGCTGCGTCGCTTTAACTGACAATTGCGCGGTCGTGCGACGTTGTACCCAAACGAAATTTGCGTCCTTTTTTTCCCACAAATAGAGCTTTCTTTTGGTGGTATTTGATCACCGCTGCGTCATTTCTGATCGCCGCTATAAACAAAAGAAGAGCAACAATTTTGCAAAATACAAAATCCAAAAAAAAAATATAAAAAAACTTTTTTTTTCACCGTTTTTGGCCGATTTATATTCTTCCTCATATTTGCGATAAAAAAAATCGCAATCGGCGTTTATTGATTGGTTTGCGCAAAAGTGGTCGCGTTTACGGATGATGAGAATTCATTTTTGGGGTTTTTAATTTTTTTTTATTTTTTACTAATAATGGCGGCGATCTGCGATTTTTTGCGGTACTGCGATATTTCAGCGGACATGTCGGACCATTTTGACACTTTTTTGGGACCATTGGCATTTATACAGCGATCAGTGCTATAAAAATGCACTGATTACTGTGTAAATGCCATTGGCAGTGAAGGGGTTAACCTGCAGGGGGCGCTCTAAGGGTTAACTGTGTTCCCTGGGCGTGTTCTTACTGTATGGGGGACTGCCTATCTGGGGAAGGGAAGTGGTCACAGCCTTCACGTAAAGGAAGGCTGTGATCACAGCCCTTCCCCCTCACACAGAGCGGAGGTCCGTGTTTACATATACGGACCTCCGCTCACTCGCTCCGGGGGGGCCATCGCGGGTAGCCGGCGGCAATCGAAGCCGCCGCACCCACTCCCTGGCCCCCCTGGACACAGTGAGGACTCCGGCGGCGCGCGCGCACTCACTAAACTCGTTCCCGCAGCCGCCATCGTATGACGGCGATTTGGGGGAACGAGCCACTTTGCCGCCGTCAGATGCCGATCGGCGGTCGGCAAGTGGTTAAAGAAGTTGTAAACTTCAGACATGAAATTATGAACAAAGGATATATTTCACACATTCTATAGTGGGGGTCAGCAACCTGTAGATCGCAATCAACCAGTTGATCGTGGACAGGTGACTGGTAGATCTCCGTCTGGGTTTGCTGACCAGCCATTCTAGAGCATCAAACAGAGTACAATACAGAGGGACTACTTGTAAAGTTGGAGCTGTAGTGTAGGGAGTAAGAGCCGCATAAGCCGAAGCCTCCTCTGAAGTGTTGGCTCCTGTCCCATGCGGAGTAATACCAACTGCACTCCACCTCTTATCCCGGCTAGCGGTCTACAGAGTGGTCCCTGCAGCAGGAAAGAAGACATCTTCAAGTCAATTACTCTGGCCATAATAGTATAGGGCTTCTTTCACACTGATTTTCTGCGGTTTACCCACACTGTGGGTGCAGTGCAATGTACCGGGAGCTTTCCTGTGGGTTTGCTGCGCTTAGCCATAGACTTCTATTCTATCCTGCTGTTTTACCACCCCTAACTTTACGTGGGAACGAGCACAAGTGCTGCTCCTCTGAAAAGCGATGAGTATGTGTTGATAGGTGGTGAGGAGGCGATATGTTGCTTTCTCAACTTATGATTTAAACCCAAGATTGCATTTGCGACACAGTAGTCCTGCAATTAGAGGTTTATTTCAGGTGTGAAGAGGCGGCACTGTGACCAGGGATCTTTGACTTTTCCCGCATTGTTCAGGCAGATCTCCACCTCTATAAAGTTGCCTACCCCTGTTCTATAGTGTGTACTTGTCTCAATCCAGAGCACTAAGTGTCATTTCTGTCTGCTGCCCCGTTCCTTTGCTATCTGCATGAGTCACTTTGGACAAGTTTTCCTGGCACCAAGAGAAAAAAGGTGACAGGGGAAGTATCTCCAGCAAACTGTGACTGATTATCTCAGCTCTGTTCCTGTGTGCTGTGTGAAGGGTGGGTGGTCCCTTCCCTCCAATCAGCTCTCAGAGCTCTCCTCAGTAAGCTCTGAAGTGTGTAATTTCAGCTCTCTGCCCCCTGTTTTCTGACAGCCATACAAGCTTGATAAATTCTGGACTGTGAATAGATGTAGAGATGGGAACACTGCAAATAAACCAAATGGCTATCACATTGATCATCCAATCTGTTGCCCACTCCTGTGTTGTTTTTTCCTCTGTGAAGAGGATAAATAAAACACTTTCCCTCTCCTGAGGAGGAGAAGATACATCATGATTAACTAGTTCAGGGCTTGACCTAGTGTAGTGAGCGTTAGTGTCAGTTTGGTGCCAGTGTGAGTGTCAGTTACTGTTAGTGTCAGTGTAGGTGCCAGTGTTAGTGTCAGTTACTGTTAGTGTCAGTGTAGGTGCCAGTGTTAGTGTCAGTTACTGTTAGTGTCTTTATAGGTGCCAGTGTTAGTGTCAGTTATTGCCATGGTAAATAACAGGTAATAGCAGTTAGTGGTAGTGTAAGTGTCAGTGTAATTGTCAGTTAGTGTTAGTCACTGTCAGTTGGTGTCCATGTCCGTTAGTGGCTTTGCAAGTGGCAGTGTGTTTTAGGTAAGAAAAAAAATGTTTTATATTTAGGGGTTGATTTACTAAAGGCAAATAGACTGTGCTCTTTGCAAAGTACAGTTGCACTCTGCGGGTGTACATGGTGATGGCATACTGGCTAAGTTTAAAAAATGTTTTTTTTTTTACTATTTCTGGTCAGTTTTTCTTTGATAATAATAAAAATCAGGAGATATATATTAACATTCCCCACCAAATGAAAGTCCAATTTGTCCTGAAAAAAGCACTTTATAATCCACCTAGATACACTAAGTCAGTGGTTCTCAACTCCTGTCCTCAAGACCCATTAACAGGCCAGATTTTAAGTATTACCTTGGGGAGAGGCAGACTAGAATACTGCAATCACTGAGCAGTAAATTATATCACCTGTGATGTATGTCAGTTATCTTGTCAACATGGCCTGTAAGTGCCCGTTCACACAGGGGCGACTTGCGATCTGACTTGAGTTGCCTCAAGTCGCCCGACATTTGAAATTCCATTGAAATGAATGGGAGCCGTCTTAATATACACGACTGAAGTCGCTCCGACTTCAAAGCGACTTCTGAAAAGCTTCCTGTACTACTTCTAGGCGACTTCTATCCGACTTGTGCCCATAGGATTCAATAGAAGTCGCCTCCAAGTCGGATCCCCATCTACATGGAAGCGACTTTAGAGTTAAAAGAATAGAATTTATGTTTAGGCAGCCCCCTCCCTGCCTTCTCTGAATGGTCAAGGCAAAGTTGCCTGACAAAAGTCGTGTTGTAAAGTCGCCTGAGGTCCTTGAAGTCGTGCTGAAAATCACACAGAAATCGCCTATCGAAGTCGCGCCGAAGTCGGGTCGCCCCTATGTGAATGCAGGCTTAGTGGGTCCTGAGGACAGGAGTTGAGAACCACTGTACTAAGTAGTTGCGATGATATGTACAGTTATACTAACACATGTCAAAGTTGCAAAGTTATTTTGGCCTTGCTATTGATGAGGTTAAACTGACCTCATTAAACTGAAGCCTGGTTGCATTGTGTGAGTGACTGAGATGATCACATTACTAGTGATACATGCTAGAACTGCTTCTTACATTTGAAGGGCAACTTTTGTATATACAGTAAGAATAGGCAAACCTGGATTAATAATCTTTTTGCAGCAAGTCATGAACCTGACAGATGTTATAAGATTTCCACTTATTAAACCCTAGTGGTTTTACCAAAGTTTGGTACCATCAAATTGTCAGATAAGAGAGACAAGTGGGCATCTGAACTGCAGAGATGCCACTTCTATTTTCTTTGCATGCAGTTAATGTCTTAAAAATGTTCACAAGAGGAAAAATCAAATCAGGATTTGATGAGGCATTAATTGTAAAATGTTTCTTGAGCCAAACAAACAAATACTTGACCTATGTAAAACATTAAAGCAGTCCAAGTGATGCTTGTTTTACATTTCCCTTGAGTGTAAAAATCATTAAACCATTGAAACGTTGCTTTCACTTGCAAAATATAGGCTAGGATAATAGCATGAGTTTTCTTCTCACATGTTTGCTAGAGTTCTATATTCCTCTTTCCCGTGGTCACTTTAATATGCTTTAAAAGCTGATTCACACAGGTGCTGTGGCCCTTACAGCATGAATGAGCCACTTATTTATGTGGCTGAAGCTGCATGTAGCCTGTGTTACTCTATAGCAGTGATGGTGAACCTTGGCACCCCAGATGTTTTGGAACTGCATTTCCCATGATGATCATGCACTCGGCAGTGTAGTTGAGAATCGTGGGAAATGTAGTTTCAAAACATCTGGGGTGCCAAGGTTCACCATCACTGCTCTATAGGGATGCAGCAGCTGTACTGGCATGGCCACATGTCCTAATTTGACAGGCATCTGCGTGTGTGTGTGGGGGGGGGGGGGGGTGCACAGCCTTGATTGTACACAGTGTGCTTCATATACAGTACAAATGACTCATTCACATTGTTCAACCTACTGCACCCATGTGAATGAGGCCTTATATAAATAGTTTTAGAATCACTTTGATGAATGGTCAAAATTATTATGCAGCCCAAATATAAAAAAAATCTGAAGATGGCAGCTTATTACTTTCTCAGAATACTCTCAGTAGCTATAGGCATTTTCTGCAATAATGCCCTAATATTTTAAAGTAGTAAAATAGCAAAGAAAAACTCAAGCTTATCCATTTTACTGGCCCCTCTTTAGGTCTTTGGGTATGCGCTGTGGGCGAGTACTGTGAGAAGTAATAAATGCCAGTAAGTATAACCCTTACGCATTAGCATGCATGTACAAAATATAGATCATGCTTGGTCCCCTCTAACCGTATGCACATATAAGACAAATAAATAAAAAAAAAACTTTGTTTCATTAAACCTTTCAAGGTTAAAATTACCAGGAAATTAGAACATGCAGCACTTAACAGTCACAGCTTTGCAATAATAGATATGTTAATAAATACATTTGTTAGCTTGCTATAAAATAATATGGATATTTACTGCTTTTAGCAGTCTGCTCTGGCGGCAGTGTTCTGAAGATCATCACATTTGTTAAATATTCATGTGAATGAAAGTATAAATATCTTAGCCGTACATATTCTCAGTGAGAAGAAAGCAGTTTTTCATATTGCAGCGCCTTTGGGTAATTTATGAAACATTTTGTATATTCACCTGCATAAATTCAAAATGAAGCTTTTGGTAATACAGTATACTTAGCTTCAGGAATTGCAGACCATAGGCTAACAATATTCTATGGATTTTTATATATATATTTTTTTTTGGGTAGCTGCAACACCACAAGTACATTCTACAGATGCCTTTTATACAGTATGTTTATTGTTAGGGCAGCTTATAATATTGTGAATGCTTAAAGTGGTTATAAAGCTTACTTTATGGTTTTGCACAGAGCAGCCCTGATCCTCTTCTTCTGGGGTCCCCCGCCAGTGCTCCAGGCCCCTTCTCTTCATCAGGTGCCCCCAGGCTTTCCCTGGGGGCACCCCTGCATGCTCGCTCCTGGGTCCCGCTGCTGCATCCATTGACACAGACAGCGGAACTAGGCCCCCGATCCCATGTCACTGTATTCGATTGACAGATGCGGGAGCCAATTGCTCCCGCTGCTATCAATCTGCCCAATGAGGAGAGATACAGCAGAGGGAGCCACTGCGCTCATGCACATCGCTGGATCGGTAGGGCTCAGTTAAGGAAAAGGGGAGGTCTGGGGGGGCAGCTGCAGCACAGAAGGTTTTTCACCTTAATGCATTGTAAAAAACATTAAAGTGGAGTCCCACTCAAAAGTGAAACTTCCGCTTATCCGTCTCCAACTTTTGGCACCTTTCAGGGGGGAGGGGGGGTACCTGTTTTCGACAGGTAGCACTCCCCACTTCCGGGAGATGGGGCCGCAGCCCATTTCTTGGAATTTCACCCCCCTCCTCCTTCCGCCGCCGCCAGACCAATTAGAAAGCGCAGTAGGGAACCGGCTGTGAAGCTGAAAGGCTTCACTGCTGGGTACCCTTACCAGTAATGGCAGCGGCTTCACCCCACAGCCTATCTGAAGATGGGCTGGGGTGCCAACATCGCTCCCTGAACAGTCTTTAGAACCACTTTAATAGACTGCCTGGGATTTACAGCAGTGCTGCTTGGCCTTAATGGGCTACAGTCTTTGCACAGCACAAGGTGCTGTATGGTTTACCATGCTATTCTGCCTAACAGGGTTTTGGCAGATATCTTATCAAAGAAAATGGTAAAAAAAAAAAAAAAAGAAGATGTATTTGATAAAATAAGCGCCTAGAGCCTATACTAGTACTCTCGGCACAACAAAAAATAACCATGGTTCTTTCAATTCTTGTGCAAGCAACATATCCTGAAATATTTCTACTGTCTACTTCATGACAGTCCCAATTGGAATTTTGCTCTCCTTAAAGGGTGTATCAGTTAAAAAAATGCTTTTATTTCATTTTTTAATAACGTTGCCATGTTTTGTAATATAAATATGATTTTATCATGATAACAAATTTGACAAATTATATTAAAAAATGTGCACTTTTCTTCTACAGTGACAAATAGAGGTCATGTTTATAAGGTACATTCACCAAATATTCAATGTAGGTGTTCCTTTTTGTGTGTATGCTTTTAAATGATTCGCCTGCAGTGAATGTCACTGCTTTATAAACCTACTCCAAATGTTTTAAAAATGACACTGGTTAAACTAAGAAAAACGTTTGTTATGTTAATATATATATATATATATATATATATATATATATATTGTGGAACCTTGGATTATGGGCATAATCCGTTACAGGAGAATGCTTGTAATCCAAATCACTCGTATATCAAAGCAAGTTTCCCCACAGGAAACAATGGTAGCTCAGATAATTTGTTCCACAGTGACTGCTTGTCTATGGAGTACTATATGTGACCATAGGTATGGGGCGCTGGTGTATGCAATACCCTATGTGGCCAGAGGTGTGGTGGCACTGCTGAGGCTTGGAAGCTCTCAAAAATGCTCAGGAACTGCTGATACTTTCGGTATTTGAGTATTTCCAAGTATTTCTGACGGCTTCCGAGAGTCTCCAAGCCTCACCAGCGCCCCTACACCTCTGGCCACATGTGGTATTGCATGCACAGAGGCTTAATCCTGCTCATTTTGCGAGACAGCGCTCGCAAACCGAGTCAGGATTTTTTAAAAAAAAATACTCGTATTGCGAAACGCTCATTAACTGCGTTACTCGCAATCTGAGGTTTTACTGTATATATTCCTTGTTTATCTTTAATAGGTACAGACTTATCTTGAAATCAAAGAGAGAAAAAAAAACCTCTGGTCCCAAAGTGGTGTACATGTGTGCAAGAGTTGAAGTGGTTAATCCGTCTAATAGCAACGTGGCTTTAGGTCGCATAAATAAATGCAGGACTAGCTCGTTTTCAAAAGCTGAGCTTCTGAAGTCTGCTTGTTTCAGGTCAGTAACTCAGAGATCATTGAAGTTATCAGCATAATATCCAGGCAATTAGTATTTTCAGAAGCGGTCTGCGGTATTTCTTTGGGTCATATAAATATGCAAATGCAGTATGGGGAGGTGTTTGCAATTATTTGACATTTCATTTTTGATTCTGTTTTCCCATAATTCTATACTAATCACTAACTCATCATAGAAAAACATTTCAATCGTCATTTTTTTCTGGTCTCTATTGGATGAATGCAAACAAGTTGATGCTGCATGCTTTAATGTCCAGTGCTTGATAGGAGTACCATATTATTTCCCATGGTAATGGTAACATCTGAACAAATACCTACTGAATGACCGAAGTAAAGTATTGATTGACCAGGTTGTTTTTCTGGGATGCCTGTGGCAATACCCCAACCCCCCTTCAGGGGCATCAACAGCACATAAAAATGCAAACTCAGCCAAAACCAGCATCCATGTTAAAGCTGTAAAACCACTTTAGTGGGCCAAATAGATCCGTAAATCACCATTCATATTGAATGGATTTCTTTACAATATTTTTTTATGTATTCTTATGCTTTTAGATTTCGTTTGCATTCATCTAGTAGAAGAGTTTATATAATGGGAAATCTGTAACATTACTAGGGTCACATATGTGCACAGAAATGCCAAGTACAATTAATTCAATTGAATCATAATGTACTAGTGTTAGCATCATCTTTCACAAATATACTCTCATGAGAAGACCTGTACCTTTGAGACTATGATTTATATTGCCTTACTCTGATTAAGAAAACTTTGATTCTATCATTTTCATTATACAATGCATTTTATGTTTTAGATCATATCAACAATGATATTTTAAATGTGTTTGAACCTGAAAAGACGGACATACAAAATACATGAGCACATTTTGCTGACCTATACAATACCTGCATTGTAATAGGCCATATTTCACATCCTTTGTTTATGACAAATAGCCTAGAATGAAAAGCTCTGTCCATGGTGCTGAAATATCTGATGATTGATGAGTGTGTCTAGCTGATAAATTCTAATGCCAATGTATGTGCCATAGTGATTCATCAACTATGTAAAACCGGTGTTCTCAGAAATGTTGAATTTTAAATTTAAATGGGAAATGTTTCAGGTTTTTTTTTTCAAAAACTGAAAATAACTAAACCAAAAACGACACTATATTACAGTAACAAAATCTGCTTTCCTTTACATTTGAAGGAAGAAATATATACAATATTACTATATGAACATTATCACATTATTAAATTATTGTAGCAATCAAACACCAATATTTGATTTAGCAAAGCACTTTTCTTTTTTTTAAATGCATGCCTTTGTCCATTTTTTTTTCTGTTATAATTATGTACATATTATTAAATGTCACATTTTAAACTTGGCGATTTACTTTTTGTAGACGGTGGCATTATGTCAACACTGCCCTTTAGTCTCCATTCATATTTGAGCCTTGCAGGAGAGTTGCATGTTTCAAGATTTTTCATTCTTTTGTAGCAACACCATTCATTTGAATAGACTGCCCTTTGCTCCAGAAACATGACAGAGTAGCTCCTATACCCTTTTTTTTTTAGAGCCGACTTTGGTGGGCATTTGAATTGTGCATTTTTGGTGCTTTTTTGTGTGATTTTGTTACATGACAAAACGCCTGTTTCTTTAGCGCGTTTGGGGTCACATTAGCAATGAATGGAACCCAAACCTGTGTGAACCAGGCCTTAGCTTTATAAACATGGAGTTGATTTAACCATTTGACCTCTGGAAGATTTACCCCTTTTCATGACCAGGCCATTTTTTGCAATACAGCGCTGTATTACTTTAACTGACAATTGCACGATCATGCAACATTGTACCCAAATAAAATGTATTTTCTTTTTTCCCCACAAATAGAGCTTTCTTTTGGTGGTATTCGATCACCTATGTGATTTTTATCTTTTGTGCTATAAACAAAAAAAAGACCATCAATGCAAAAAAAAAAAAAAAAAAAACATTATTTTTCAAGGTCTCCAGTTTACCAATTTAGTTGAGGTACAAATATTTCGATTCCGGACCAAGTGTGTCCAAACCCAAGGTAAGTAACGATTACACTGGGGTTTGCGCGATTTCTTTG
>BLSH010436519.1:89005-105797 GCA_018402905.1 Glandirana rugosa
CCCCCCCCCCCCCCCCCCCCCCCCCCCCCCCCCCCCCCCCCCCCCCCCCCCCCCCCCCCCCCCCCCCCCCCCACCGCGCTAAGCTTATAGTAAATGTATGAAGAGCAGCCAAACAACGACCAAACACGTCGTAATACAAATATGGGAAAAAGGAAAATGTTGGCGCTACTTATTAAGATTGGTAGTGTCCAGGCGATAACCTTATCACAGGTGCCTATAGAGCATCTGACATAACATAAATATACAGATATAAATTATGGCATGTATAAGCAAAGATTCACAGTAAAGGATAATACAAAAAGAATGCTGAGTGTTTTGTATCTCAAAGTCCTTTGATCTGAAGGTGTTTCAAAACTCCTCCAAAGACATAAACATATAACATAAACAGTTTATGTCTTTGGAGGAGTTTTGAAACACCTTCAGATCAAAGGACTTTGAGATACAAAACACTCAGAATTCTTTTTGTATTATACTTTACTGTGAATCTTTGCTTATACATGCCATAATTTATATCTGTATATTTATGTTATGTCAGATGCTCTATAGGCACCTGTGATAAGGTTATCGCCTGGACACTACCAATCTTAATAAGTAGCACCAACATTTTCCTGTAGTTACTAGTGATCTGTGATTGACTACAGCTAATTACATGGTACAGGGTGCTGTGATTGGCCCTGTTACCATGTGATAGTCTATAAGCCAAAGTAAATTCAATAAGAGCATCAGGTGCTTAATTATTCGCAACTAAAAGGCATTTGATTTTATGTGCTCCAACCCTTTAATACTTCTTTGACTCCACAGAGCAGATCCATCTTCTTCACAAAATAGAACATGGCTGTGTTCATACCATATTCACATGAGTCTCCCAGCAGGGGTCCGGTGCGTCCTGGTTCACTGTTTCAGGTCCGATTTCATCCCAAATTTTTGGCTGAAATTGGACCTGAAATGGACTAAAAAACACACAGGCCTCCTGTGCAAATTTGCACCGGAGCCGCAGCAGAGATATGTGAACCGACTCCATAGAGACCCGCTCAAAATCTCCTGCTATTGCGAATTGGATGCAGAGAACCTGCATCCAATTTGCAATGGTGTGAACCCAGCCTAAAACTAGTACACAGTATGTAGCTAGACTACAGAACATAGCTCTAGATCAGTGGTTCCCAACCTCAGTCCTCAATTAACCCCAACGGGCCATGTTTTGGGAACTTCCCTTAGATAAAATAGCTCCCATCAATACCATGTCATTGATATTGATTTAAAGCAGCTGTGCAAAGTAAAGGAAAACCTGAAAACATGGCCTGTTGGGGGTAATTGAGAACTGAGGTTGAGAACCACTGCTCTAGATGTATATAAATATTTATTGGTTATCCTGAGTATAACTTTAATTTGTCATTTAAGAATTTTTCCAACATTGCACCCCAAACTTTTCATTAGTTAGGCATATATACTTTAAAATGCCAGGGCCTTGCCTACGTTCTGAAAATTGAGGAGCTATGTACAGCTGGTGCTTTTCATGCGAGGTGTGGCTTTTAAATAATTAAAAATCAATCTCTAATACCTAATTGAAAACTTTTCCATGACTATGCAGTTTAAGATTCAAATATATCTATGGCAAATTGTTCCTTTTAGTTTTGGATAGAGTGGAGAAGGGATAGAACTTCGGTTAGGTTTCACTACTGTCCGGGACTCTGATAGAGAGATTTTCCCTTTTCTTCTAGCATTCCCCAAATTAACTTAAAAAAAGCATATTTGCTTCTGTCTGTCTTGTCTTTGAAAAAAATCCTCCCCTTCCTGTTCAATGAAAAGGTTGTCCTTGGAACAGGAAGTTAGGGAGACTCTTTATTGGAGTCCTGGACAACAGCAAGACCTGACATGGATTCTAGCCCTTCTCGACTCTATGCTATATTTTGGCTATTGCTACAGTTTAACAGTGACATAATTAACAAGAGGATAAGAAATTGAATATGTACAAGTGCTTTCCTATCAGCCAGGCGTGTGTAATGGGGCCTGGTGCATGATAATGGATTCTTCACCTCTCCCTTCTTGATCATTTTGCATGCTACCTAAAAGTCCAAACAAGCATCACCTTGTGGTACTGTGTGCTAAAGTTGGTTGCCTGTCATTGATGTGTTAATACCTGAATCCTATAACAATGATATATACAGTTTAGCAGTTCTGGGAGCCAATAAATTGTACTTTATATGTCCTCAGATGATTTCTTCATCCTACATCTAAGCCCGGTGTGTTTGCATTCAAAATGCACAATAATACTAGACTTATTATATTTAAAATCCTTTTTGTTCCCACTTCTGTTTAAACTGCAAATTGTTTTTATCAAAATAATCTTTCCTAGACATGATACGTTATAAAGAAGATACTTTCAGGAATCATCACATAAAGCCAGCATGTGGCAGTCCCTTGTCATGTGCACCATTCCATATCTAATTGAATATATTTTTTGTTGATAGCTTCTGAGCATTGTCTGTGCGTATCTAAGACCTGCCAGCTCTTTGTATATTAAAGATGGCTTTGTTTATCCTCAGTTGAACGCCTTTGCTTGCATGCAGGTACCTTATTAAAATGCAACTAAATTCTTTTGTCAGGCATGTTAATTATTATTTTTCATTGAGGATGCAAAAATGAAAATGTCTAAGTCATTTTGACCCTTTGAGGACTAATTATCCCTGTTACAGAGAATGGTTGGTTTGCCTTAATTAGGATTGTATCAGTGGTTGTCATTTGATGGCTTACGCGCTGGTTCACAAGGGGGTGTCATGAATGCTTGAAATGGAAGACATTCAGTGCATGAATAAGCTGTGCATTGTTTCTCGTCACTGGAGCAACAGACATGTAAGAACCAAGTCACACTGGGCAAAATGAAGAAAAGAGTGCATCAGTACTTGGCAATCTTTTTCTTTCCACTTCAATAGAGACACAGTGATGAAAATAAAATTGCAGCATTAGCACTGCAACGAGCCATGCTGGCAATAAGGCAAACAGCTCATTTCATGAGGACCAATTTAGAGGTGGCAAGCATTATCAAAGCACAGCTGTTCTCACAAAGGTATATTTCGAAGCCACACAGAGATGTATCTCAATTTTTGTGATCAGAACTGTTTGAGCTTCCGACATGGACAATGGTCCTTCATGTATTTTTGACAGTTAAAGCCATCAAAAGGTTATGCTCAGAGTTTATGGTGGATTTGTCTGTCAATTGCCGACAAAAGCAGAAAAAGAAATCTACAGCAAATAACGATTTCGACTGACAGATGGTTAATTATTTTCAGAGTATGTAGGTAAATGATCTATTGGTTATCTCATGTACAATTACTATTAAATATCAGTGCCAAAACAGTGATACAAATAGGTGCTTATGTGCTCCCAGAATAATGTAGGCATCAAAAAAAGATTTCTTCCTAGTATGTAGCTGACAATACTAAACTATGTGAATTATATCTGGGGGCTTATTAAGAAAAAAAATCAAGTCAAAAGAAACCTTGGCCATACCAGCCAGACTTCACTTGTCATCCTTCAAGTGCTGCCTAGAAATGATATATACAAACTGATTAGCTTAGGTGCCTAATAGCCTTGTTTGTCACTTGCTCTTGTGTAATAAAACAGCCCACGGGTGGTAATATGTATATATCTATGATGTTCTTTTGTCCTTTTTCTCATTAACACACATTCAGTTAAATATTATGGCTGTCATGGGTTATACAGTTTGCATCCATACTTGCATTGATACATTGCATGCTTATAACATTTAATTTTTGCTTCATAGTCGTGCTCATTAGTCAATATAATCTTCCCGTACACTATATCTAAAGTATAGATCAGGCCCAAACTTTATTTTAGTTTTATATAGAGTTGTGTTTCCAGTACAGGGAGTGAAGGGAAATTTCCCCAATAAAACACACAGCTGAAGACACGAAGAATGCTAGAAGCTGAAAGCTGAAGAATGTTATCTATCTGTGTCTAATGTTATAAATGTCTAATCTTATAATACTTTAAAAAACAAATGACATAGAAGCTCAAAGAAATGTCTACCAAATATGGGGGTATTTTAAAAAAAAAAGGAAATTTACACATTTTCAGTTTTACTGGAATAATTAATTCCATCAGTTTTGGTTGCTTATAAAAGGGTTTTCAATTTTCCCATGTTTACAATATTTACAAAGAGCTGCATAAACTTTAAACATTGATCCAGCAGTTTTTAAAGATTTTTATTCTTTTTTTATTTTTCATTTCCATTAATGTATTTTTCTCTTAATTTACAGTAAAATTAGCATGCCAAATGTAAAAAAAATCTGTACTGATTACTCGCTCATAGCAATTGGTGTCTATATAATAAGAGGTATGGTTTCAGGCACTTATTAGTCATTTTTAGTATAAGTAATATTGTTGGAGAGTTGACAAAGCAGTCACAGACAAATGTGTGATCTGGAATACTATTGTGGACAGAAGATTTTCATTGAAACATTCAGTTCTTTTTGGGGTACCTAAATTTTGACTCCACTTTAGTTGTGAAAAACAATCCCCTCTGGGTGGTCGTTGTATGTTGCAAGGCTTTTAAAAAACTTTTAGCAGAGTCCTACCCTTTTCTGTTCTGAATATAAAGCTGTATATTTTAACCAAGTCCTTTCCAACTGATTTCTGAATGGGAGGCTATACATTTGTTATAACCAAGTGGTGCATTTTCAGTGTTTTAATGAAGAAAGCTGCACTGTCAGCATCCCTTCAAATGCTGATAACCCTTAGGGAGTATCTTAGCAAACATGAAATTCCTGCTGCAGGGAATGCCTACATTTTTACTTGTAGAGACAAAGATAAAATCAGGGAGCCAGTCATACAAGCAGGAAGCATTTCTGGGGGATGTTCTATACTCCAGTGGTGTACAGAACAACTCCCATGTTGCCATGTCATTGAATTTTCCAAACACTAATTACAGTGACTTCAGAAAATTACAGCAACTTCAAATTGAAATGGAAAGGTAATCTCAAATTCAATTGCAGAGTTATGTGGTAATTGTATATGCTATATACATTTTCTATATAGAAGTGGAGCATTTTTCTAATATTAGCATTTAAAGTGATTAAGTCTTTAATTAAAAATAAAATAACAAGCATGCTATACTTACCTGCAATGTGCAATGGTTTTGCACAGAGCAACTCCAATCCTTCTCTTTAAAGGTCCCTCACCAGTGCTCCTCCACTTAATTTCGTGTCTCCACCATAGCAAGCCACTTACTATGGGGGTCGTTGTGTGGGCTCACTCCCAAGTCAGCTCTGTGTGTCCATACAGAGACACAGACACACAGTTTGTCCCCCCACCCACTCCCTCCTCACTGACTGTGATTGAGCCTATGAGGAGGGAGATAACTGAGGGAGCCACTGCTCTCATGTATCAAGATAAGGTTCTGGTAAGTATGAGGGGGGCTGGAGTAAAGGCTGCACTCCGAGAGTGCATTAAAGTAAAAAAAAGAAGAAACAAAACTTCAGCCTTTAGAACCACTTTTAAGGAATAGAGATGATAGAAAAATAGTTGTAAAAGCTGATGAAAATAAGGTAGGAGATAAAACAGCACAAATGCACACAGATGAGAAGGTTATAACTTGATATATTAAACTTACTAAAATCATTAGTAGAAATAATTAATTAGAAATAGCTTTTTACATTTTTAAACTGGTTCAATAAACACATCAAAACCCTTATTCGTCCGTTTACAGCAGTCAGAGCAATTAAAGATGATTTCTTGGTATCAGTTAATGACCTTGGCACATTTTGATGATTATTAATACCATTAGCGCAGCAAAACCAAAAATGTTGTGGATCTGCCTTTTCAAGTATAAGGTGGTTTTTATTTACCCCATACAGTGTGTACCCCATAACACATTTTGGTTTGGTGTCTTTTCTGAATGTACTATGGGTGCACTGTTTTTCCCTGTGTACTGTGTACTAACTCACTGGTGACACCTACATAAATTATTTCTATCCGTCTATTAAGAATTGCAAAACTTAGTAGTGCAGTGTAAAGATCCACTAATTAAATTACATTGTGACATATGCGGTGAGTTACCCGTGCAGAATGTTTTGCAAAGATACTTTTGTTCTGAAGTTTTACATGAAAAAGAATCATTTGTTAAATGCTAGTTTGGATAAAAGTTCTCCAATGGTGTTTCCTTTGCGGTACATGAATAGGCTAATGGATTTCAAATTCTTCCAATGACCTGAGACTACAAATCAATGGAGATCAAATCCAAAATATATAGTACTGTTTAAAGACTGCAACAGACCACCATATCTAATACCCATACACCATAGTGTCATTATAATGGGGGATTTTAATTACCCATATATAGACTGGGTGGAAGGAACCGACATTCGTCTAAGGCTCGCATTTCCTAAATGTCTTGCAGGACAAGTACATGGGTCAGATGGTAAATGCACTAACAAGAAACAAAGCTTTACTAGACCTACTGCTTACTAACAATACAGACCTGATTAGAAATGTGGAAATAATGGGCAATTTAGGAAACAGTGATCACAGATCAATCCATTTTAGTATAAATCACACAAATAGAAAATATAAGGGGAATACAAAGACACTGAATTTCAAAAGAGCCAACTTCCATATACTTCGCTCCTTGCTAGAAGATATTAAATGGGTTAAAATACTAGGAACAATGAACACGTAGGAAAAATTGTTGTGCTTTAAGAGCATATTAAATAAGGGTATTAGCCAGTGAATCCCAATGGGAAATAAATTTAAAAGAGCTAACAAAAGTCCTGGGTGGCTTAACTCCAATGTGAAAATGCATATAAAAGCAAAGGAGAAGGCCTTCAAAAAATACAAGGCTGGGGGGTCATCATCAGCATTCTAACTATACAAAGAATGCAATAAGAATGTAAGGGTGAAATCGGGACGGCTAAGATACAACACGAAAGGCACATAGCAGAGGAAAGTAAGAAAAATCCCAAGAAATTCTTTAAGTATATAAATAGTAAGAGAGGGAGGTCAGATCATATTTGCCCCATAAAGAATGATGAAGGGAATCTGGTTACAAAGGATGGAGAGATGGTGAAGGTTTTGAATATATTCTTCTCCTCAGTCTTTACGAGGGAAATGGGGGACATCTAGAATTATGAATAGACTTGAAAAACGTAACATTAATACGTCACCGGGACCATATGGCTTGCACCCAAGGGTCCTTAAGGAACTAAGTCAAGTAATTGCCAGACCATTGTTCCTTAATTTTCCGAACAGTCTACTGACCGGTATGGTACCAGCTAATTGGAGAAAAACCAATGTAGCACCAATATTTAAAAAAGAACCAATATATATCCCTGGGAACTACAGACCAGTTAGCTTAACATCAATAGTATGCAAGCTTTTGGAGGGGGTGATAAGGGATTATATACAAGATTTTAGTAATGAAAATTGTATTATTAGCAGTAATCGGCATGGATTCATGAAGCATCGTTCTTGCCAGACCAATCTATTAACCTTCTATGAGGAGGTGAGCTGCCATCTAGATAAAGGAAGGCCTGTAGATGTGGTGTATCTGCATTTTGTAAAGGCACTTGATACAGTTCCCCATAAATGTTTACTGTACAAATGAAGGTCTGTCAGCATGGATCAAAGGGTGAGTACACGGACTGAAAACTGGTTACAGGGGCGAGTTCAGAGGGTGGTGATAAATGGGGAGTACTTGGAATGTGGAGAGTGGGGTTTCCCGGGGTTCTGTCCTGGGACCAATCCTATTTAATTTACTCATAAATGATCTGGAGAATGGGATAAACAGCTCAATCTTGGTATTTGGTGATGATCCTAAGCAATGCAGGGCAATAATTTCTCTGCAGGATGTTGAAATCTTGTAAGAATATCTAAACAAATTAATGGGATGGGCAACTACATGGCAAATGAGGTTTAATGTAGAAAAATGTAAAATAATACATTTGTGTGCCAAAAATATGAATGCAATCTACTCACTAGGGGGAGAACCTAGGATGAAAAACCTGCTGCAAGCAAAGCCAACAGGATATTGGCATGCATTAAAAAGGGGATTAATTCCAGAGAAAAAAACGAGAAGACTCTGGTCCAGCCACATCTTGAGTATGCCATCCAGTTCTGGGCTCTAGTCCTCAGGAAGGATGTGCTGGAACTGGAGAGGGTCCAGAGAAGGGCAAAAAAAGCTAATTAAGGGACTGGAGGACCTTAGTTATGAGGAAAAATTACAAGCACTGAACTTATTCTCTCCGGAGAAGAGACGTTTGAGAGGGGATATGATTTCAATATACAAATACTGTACTGGTGACCCCACAATATGGAAAAAACGTTTCTGCACAAGGGAACGTAAAAAGACATGCGGCCATTGACTAAAATTAGAAGAAAGGTGGTTTAACCTTAAACTGCGTAGAGAGTTCTTTACAGTAGGAGCAGGGAGGATGTGGAATTCTCTTCCACAAGCACGGGTTCAGCAGGGAGTATAGATCATTTCAAAAAGCAATTAGATAGGCACCTAAACAACCACAACATACAGGGATATACAATGTAATATTGACATAAAAGCACACACACAGTTTGGACTTGTGTCTTTTTTCAACCTCACCAACTATGTAACTATATATACCTAACTCAAACAATATTACAACTGTGTCCAAATGGAAGATTATTTATTGTACAATAATTATAAAACACATTTCTCATCAAAATTGTGGAAACCAAACTCAATAACCTTCAAGTAACTGATAGATGCGTGCTGGCTAAACACATGTGTATAATTTGTTTTATATCCATCCAGCTGATCTGTAGTTTAATGATCCCTTAGTATCTCAAATTGAAGTGAGTGAGATGGAAACCTATCCATGCAAAATGCACATGTACGGCCAGTTCAAGTTAAAAACTTTACAATGTGCTCTAAATATATATATATATACATATATATATATATGTATATATATATATATATATATATATATATATATATATATATATATATATATATATATATATGTGTGTAGTACTAAGTCCCTCTAATATATCCATAGACATTAGAGAACAATATTCTAACTGTATGGAAGATGTCCTTTGGTATATATTATACAATAAAGTTGCAGACAAAGCATTGTAGAGTGGTAGGGTAAGTCTCAGATGATCTAATAAATTCAAAATGATAATGCAGATCTAATGAAACCAGAGCACTCAATCCAACTCACTGTTCATTATAATCCACCCAGTGGTTTTAAAGTTAATACTATATATGCAAATACTGTTGGATGTCACCACTTCTTTAACTTGTAGTGGGAATTCTCCATAAACTGTGTGCACAATTATTAGGCAAGTGGGTATTTTGACTAAATCTTAATTTTTATGCATATTGACCAACTCCAAGCTGTATATATTTGAATGCTTATTGAATTGAGGCATATCAGGTAATGTGTATATGTGTGCAGCTTATTTTCCTCAGGCAAAATGGGCCAAAAAAGAGATTTAACTGACTCTGAAAAGTTGTAAAAAGTCTTTCAGAGGGATGCAGCACTCTTGAAATTTATAAAATATTGGGGCGTGATCACAAAACCATCAAATGTTTTGTTGCAGATAGTCACCAGGGTGTTGCAAGAAATGTGTTGAGGAAAAAAAGACACAAATTAACTGCTAAAGATTTGAGAAAAATCAAATGTGAAGCTACCAGGAACCCATTATCCTCCATTTCTGCCATATTCCAGAACTGCAACCTCAGAAGAGTGTTCAGTTCCCAGAGACATGGCCAAGGTAAGGATGGCTGAAACCTGACCACCACTGAACAAGACACATAAGTTGAAACATCAAGACTGGGCCAAATATCCGAAGACAGATTTTTCAAAGGTTTTATGGACTGATCAGATGAGAATGACTCTTGATGGACCAGATGGATGGGCCTGTGGCTGTATCAGTAACGGGCACAGAGCTCCATTTCCACTCAGATGACAGCAAGGTGGAGGTGGGGTATTGGTATGAGCTGGTGTTAAAATGATGAACTAGTTGGAATTTTTCAGGTTTGAACATGGACTCAAAATCAACTCAATCAATCCCAAACCTACTGCCAGTTTCTTCAAGCAATGGTACAGGAAGAAGAAGAAGTCTGCATCTTTCAAGAAGACCCTGATATTTATGCAGGGTGATGCTCCTTCACATGCTTTGAAGTACTCCACTGCATGGCTAGCCAGTAAAGGACTTAAAGATGAAACAATAATGACACGGTCCCCTTCCCCACTTGATCTAAACCCTATTGAGAAACTGCGGGCCCTTATTAAATGGGAGATTTACAGTGAAGGAACACAGTGCACCTGTCTGAACAGTGTCTGGGAGGCACTGACAGATTCCATGAATGGAAGGCTTATGACTGTTATTGAAGCCGCATCAAAAATATCTCCAGTTTCCTGCAAGCAACCCCCTCTTATAATGGTATAGGCTTCATATAGCATCCCTGTGCCATCTTGCACCATGCCTGTTGACCCCCATGTTGGCCAGCACAATTCTTAAAACTTATTTGAGAGTTATTGCATTTGTTTTCCATATTATTGATGAGCGTTCAATGTTGTTCCTCCATATTGCTGGTGAACATTACAGCTGTATTAGTTATTTTACAGACTTTTCAGGGGTATTCCAACATCTGGGGAGATTTGTTAACAATTAAAATGAGCATTTGCCCTTACTAATGTGAGACTTGTGTACCTATTTTGTGTGTGGATGTTTACTATCACATTATTAAGCAATTTAAAGATGCAAATAATATAGATACTATTGATTAATGTCATTATGAAGCACAGTATATTACTTTCCAGGGTTCGGAAATCTTTCCCTTAGATTTGTAATGTTTTTAAAGGTAACACATGGTGTTTTATACATTTTTGTACAATAAATATAGGGACACAATTCTAATATTGTTTGATATAGGTATATATTTAACTTGGCCTATAGAAGACAGGTGGTCCATTGCAGCCTTTAAGTAGCACTTTATGTTTTGGTTTTGTTTTCCTTTTGAGTCTCAAGAGGTTATAGAACCTATTGTCACTTCAGTTATTTTTTTGAACCAGGATGCTCTTTTATATGACTGATTTAGAGAGATCTTATACACTTCAGAGATTTCTTCCACTTGACATAAAATATGGTCTCTCCTGTGACTCAAACTTCTTTTGGTATCATAGAAAGAAATGTGTGAAATGTTATTCTAAACCTTGAGAATTAGATTTGTTATCCTATGAAGCTATATATCTGTAAATGAGAAAGAAAACACCATGAAAAACCATATAACATAGCTTAAGGCTGTGCAAGAATATGCATTGATATAATGACAGGTTGGTGTTGATAATGCTGACAAGCACTAATTTGCTGTGCACATATTACTCATTAACATTCTCTTTATAGAGCAAAAGAAATGAACGTTTGAGCGTCAGCAGCATTTTATCTTGGCTGATATGATTTATGTGGCTTCATAAATTATGAGCTTGTAAAGATACGGTCACTGCTAATTATGAAAAAACATGATTTGTATTTATTTTTAATTATGTTTTGCTCAGCCAAGCAGTTCATTAATAATATTACACTTTAAGTTGATTTGGAATATGACTGACTAAACAAATGATCAGAAAAAAATGTTCTCTGTGTGCTTTATATGATATATCTTACTTTGTTTTCATGGACTTAAGATGATTAACTTAAAAATGAATTAAATTATTAACATTAGGAAAATAGATGTATGTTCATCAGTACTGAAACAATGTACAAATCCAAAAGAAAACATCAGCTGCAATCTTTTCCTTTGGATCTGTGCAGTCTGAGGAACATAGAACAAACCCCGGCTGACCACCGATCTTCCATGAGGGTGACCTGATTCATGGCTCAGTAGCAGCATACCCAATACTTTTGCCACAGAAACAGTGTAACGTGTGTATATGGGGACAAAAATGAGGTCAAAAGAATAACTTGGTTAAGTGATAACAGCAGCAGGCAGCAATGCAGTAGGTCTGTGCTAATAAAAGCATGGCATCGGGGCACATCTGCCCACATAGATTTGTTTTATTTCAGTTTGACATTTGGCTTGCTTGCTGTTTTTTGTTTCCCATACAGACTGCACATTTACTAATGCATTCATTGATTCATTATTGTAGACCTTGTGGAGTGTCCTGTGTTTCTCCAAATTCAATTAAAATCATGCAGTGATAGGAGACATTGTGTTTGTGTGCTCAAAAATCGACATTATTGGAAACATAAAACATATCTCAAATGCTCCGAAATGATTAAGCACATGTTGTTACCAAGACATATTCAAAACTTTTGAACCATTAGCAAAGCAAGAATGGAGGTGTTATTCTTTCTTTTCTGTATTTTTTCAAATTAAGTTCTGAAGTATCACATCTTTTTTTTTAGTTGGTATGCTTAAGGCCTCATGCACACTGGATGTTTTTAGAGATGCTTATAGGGGAATTTGGAATTTAATTTCCTGCCTCTAAATTCCCCTGCATGTTAGCCTAGGTATCCATGCACACATAGGCTTTTAGCAGTGTTTAGCGGCAGGGGCTTTTAGAGTTCAGCCTTGATATCAAAGCATCTGCTTATTCATAAATTCCTAAGGCTGTGCTATGTGACCATTTTGTGCATGCAACTACATACTGCAATCTCAAGTATTCCTTTTTATTCGAAATGGTATATTATTATGCAGTCTTGTATTCGCAGGTTTTTATTACCTACTGATGACATCAGCCTACTATAGTCAAACACTACAAAAATGTATTTGCAGACATTCCTCTATGTTTTGCCTTCTGCAGCATTAATGGATTGTTTCAAAAGACTGTTGGGCAATAATAAAGCTAAAAATGGATCCTCTAACATACACTCACTGGCCACTTTATTAGGTACACCTGTTCAATTGCTTGGTGAATTGCTAATCAGCCAATCACATGGCAGCAAATTAATGCATTTCTGAATCTAGACGTTGTGAAGATGACTTGCTGAAGTTCAAACCGAGCATTAGAAAGAGAAATAAAGGGGATTTAAGTTACTTTAAATGTGGCATGGTTGTTGGTGCCAGATGGGCTGGTCTGAATATTTAAATAACTGCTGATCCACTGGGATTTTCACGTACAACCATCTCTAGGGTTTACAGAGAATGGTCCAAAAAGGAGAAAATATCCAGTGAGCGGCAGTTGTGTGGACTAAAATGCCTTGTTGATGTCAGAGGAGAATGAGTGGACTGGTTTGAGATGACAGGAAGGCAACAGTAACTCAAATAACCACTCATTACAACCAAGGTATTCAGAATACCATCTCTGAATGTACAACACATCAAACCTTGAAGAAGATGGGCTACAGCAACAGAAAATCACACCGGGTGCCACCCCTGTCAGCTAAGAACAGGAAAATTAGGCTACAATTCACCCAGGTTCACTAAAATTGGGCTATGGAAGATTGTAAAAATGTTGCGTGGTCTGATGAGTCTCAATTTCAGTGGCAACCTTCAGTGTTAGGGTCAAAATTTGGTGTAAGCAGCATGAAAGCATGGATCCATCCTGCCTTGTTTCAACGGTTCAGGCTGGGGGTGGTGGTGTTGTAATGATGTGGGGGATAATTTCTTGGCACACTTTGGGCTCCTTAGTACCAACTGAGCATTGTTTAAATGTCACGGCCTACCTGAGTATTGTTGCTGACCATGTCCATCCCTTTATGACTGCATTGTACCCATCTTCTGATGGCTACTTCCAGCAAGATAATGCACCATGTCATATAGCTTGAATCATCTCAAACTGGTTTATTGAACATGACAATGAGTTCACTGTACTCCAATGGCCTCCACAGTCAACAGATTTCAATCTAATAGAGCACCTTTGGGATGTGGTGGAATGGGAGATTTGCATCATGGATGTGCAGCCCACAAATCTGCAGCAACTGCGTGATGCCATAATGTCAATATGGACCAACATCTTTGAGGAATGTTTCCAACGCCTTGTTGAATCTATGCCACGAAGAATTAAGGCAGTTCTATAGGCAAAAGGGGATCCAACCCGGTACTAGCAAGGTGTACCTACTAAAGTGGCCAGAGAGTGTATCTTTACCCCTCTCCCTTCAGCAGCAGATTTACTAAAATGTATATGGTTCAGAAATTAAATCAGTCATGCAACTCCTTAGATGTCCTAGACCTAAAGTCTAAAAGTAAACGATCATACTGCAGTAGGTGGCCCTACAATCTATGCAAAATGCTGTAGATTGTGACAAATAGTTGAACTTCCTCCTTACTATCTGTCATGCCAATCAAAGAAACATACAGATTGGGAGAGGAACTTAAAGACAGATGTGAATCACCACCCCCTATGAACCACCCCTGCCAAGCATAGCCATGGGTTAGCCTCTTAAAATTGTTAAAGGAGGTTTTATATAGCATTTATGACTTACTCATATTCAATAAAATTTACTCTTATAAGATAACTTATTTTACTTTTTTTTTCTGTTCTAAAACTATGCACACTAGCATGTTTCATACTGATACATTCTAAACAAAGAATATAAAATGCTTGCCTGTGATTTAATTTTAATTGCCCATAATTAAATTAGGAGACCAAGAATAATTAAATTAAAACATGCTGCTGGTGGTATTTAAAGCAGAGTTAAATAAAGATCATATGATACATTAAAGCTGAACTGCAGGTAAGCAGATAGATGTATTTGTATATACTATATGTGTGTCTGAAAAGTTATATAAGCATTTGCCAGTCTCTAAGAGAAGATATATTAAATAAAATGATTATCTATTTTGTTTAGTGTTTCAGTGGATCTCCATCCATGTTTATCAAGGCAGTGACACACACAAATAGGCAGATACATAAACCCAGAACCCCACCTGCCCAACCACAACAACCAGTAGAGGATAATGTCATACAGGGCAAAAGTAAAAAAATGCATTCATTTGCATAATTCGATTAGAGCAAAACATAGAAAACCAAAAAAATCACCCTAATCTAGGTATAAACAACCATTTTGAGAAAAAAGAAAATCATACAGTTGTCAGGGTTAGATAAATTAGCATCTGTTGATATGAATAACCCATGGAGCGGGATCAGAGCCATCAGTACTTGTGTCACTCACAATAGAAAAGAAGATTAGGAGAGAAAAAGGACACGCTGTGTCCCGATAAAAGCAGAATGCAAGTTAGTATGTAGCTGCTGACAGCTGTAAGATAAAACCTATGTAACAGCAATAAGATAAATCAAAGACCTTGAGCAAAGGATGGTCCCTATGTAGTTCCTTAATCTCAGTGTACGTCTTAAACAACAGTATAGGTGAGTGCAAATAAAAATGACCAAAGATTGTAAGTACAGTGAACTACAAGGATCACTGCCTCCCCCAGTCATAAACAACACATAAAAAAAACAGTAGAGTATGTCACTTTGTAGAGAGAGCGAGAGTATGGCAGGTGGAAGGAGAAGTCAAGTCTGCCCAAAAGTGAGCAACAGAAAGGATGATAGCCATAAAGAATGCGTCAAAGCTATGTATATATATATGCCAAACGTAACATTTTTTTTTGGAGGGGGGGCAGGTACCTGGTTTTGACAGGTACCTGCTCCCACTTCTAGCTGGATCACCACGGCAATCCAAATGGAGGTTTGGGTTATCCCAGGTCCCAGAAGACTGTGCGACCCACTCATGTGCAGTTAGAAGCCAGCTGTGAAGCTGCAAGGTTTTACTGCAAGTTTCCCTTAGTTAAGATGCCAGCACCTGGATCCCAAGCCCATTTGGCTCGGGTGAAGACAGCATTGGATCACTGGACAGGTAAGTGTCCTTATATTAAAAATCAGCAGCTACAGTATTTGTAGCTGTTGACTTTTAATTGTTTTGGGGAAGACTGAAGCTCCTCTTTAAGTTTACAAGTTTCTGACCACTTATAAAATGTGTTCAATGTGCTGCCCATTGTGTTGGATTGTCAATGCAACCCTCTTCTCCCACTCTTCACACACTGATAGCAACACTGCAGGAGAAATGCTAGCACAGGCTTCCAGTATCCGTAGTTTCAGGTGCTGCACATCTCGTATCTTCACAGCATATGGTTTTTTTATGGTTTTTATGGTCAATAAAAACCAATACCGGGTGAGCTGCTCCTTCCAGGAGGTACCGCCATTCCTCCAACGGAGGTCTGTGTAAGTAAACACGGACCTCTGTTCTGTGAGAGGGGGAAGGGCTGTGATCACAGCCTTCCTCTACATGGAAGCTGTGATCACTTCCCTTCCCTTGCCAGGGCAGCCCACACACAGTTAGAACACGCCCAGGGAACACAGTTAACCCTTAGAGCGCCCCCTGCAGGTTAACCCCCTCACTGCCAATGGCATTTACACAGTGATCAGTGCATTTTTATAGCACTGATCGCTGTATAAATGCCAATGGTCCCAAAAAAGTGTCAAAATGGTCCGACTGAAATATCGCAGTACCGCTAAAAATCGCAGATCGCCGCGTGACTAGTGACACATTTACGGTAACCGTCACTCCCCCAATTGGACGTCCCCCGCGAGATTCCCAATTGACACAAGGGACCCGCACAAGATTGACACACACCCGACGGGACCGTTCCCTTCCCTTCACTAGTGTCGAAGGTACATCTCCTTCCGACACTAGTGTCGGGAAGGGGGAGAGTGTCTTGTCTCCAGGCACAAATGAATGTGTCTGGAGGCAACCTCCTTACCGCCATGGAGGACCTTCCTCGTCGAGTGGGCCATAACCAAAAATAACTGGTATTTTTGGTATTTTTTTGGTATACGACACTTCTATG
>BLSH010436519.1:140244-160003 GCA_018402905.1 Glandirana rugosa
CAGAAACTTTTCGTTTATTCTTATCCTAAGACAACTTACATAAGGGAATATTATGAAAACCATTGTTATATCTTTGTAGCCCCATGAGAATATATTTGGCCATACTTGCTTCATTTCAGTGTTTTTATACATAGAATATAGTGTTCTGCATATTTCTATGGTAACTAATGTCAAGCATGATACCTTGTATGTCATGTCTTATTTCTCCATATGACTGACACATTCCAGTGTTATTTTTCCAATTACACGCCAGTCACTGTCCTGCAGCACATCATGATAATAAAGTCAAATCTTGCTGCAGTACTGCATTGATTTTGTAAATTAGCATTTGTTACTATACAGACTGAAATTAACCAGTTGACGAAAATATTTTTAAGGGAATACATTCAACAGAATCCTATTCTTATTTGCTTTTCAAAGACTATTTGTCTAAAAAAATAGATAATAGCTTTTTTTTTTAAGTTGATATAGTAATAAGTATGTCATGATGATGATTTCCATATAGATGTCTATGGTTAATATTTCAGAAAAATGGATGATCCTTACAACCATGTTTTGAAACCTTATTATACTTTAGATCCCCTGCTATAGAAAAGATCCTCTTTGGTATGACGTTGTTTATCTGGATTGCAAATTGTAGTAATGCTTTTAAATCGACCAGTGTTTATTTTTTAATCAATACTATTCCCAAGTTAATTGTAAGGACATTTGTTAAAAATGCGTATGATGAGATTAATTTAAAGGATTATTCATTAGAGCACATCTGTGACTGTGCCAGCTGAGGGAAAAAGTTAAGGTGCCATTGCTGACTTCTTCTGAAATTACAAGTTGCCCACTCAGAGGCTGATCCAATCACTTTTATACTTTAAGTCACTGACCTGGAAGAAGTTTCAGATCAGGAATTCTAACCTCCTTGGTGATGTGTTTCATCCCGGTTAGTGAGCCACAAATATTGAGGAATGATATACCCAGGCAACCGGTCTTTTTCTAATAGGGATGACTAATGGCATTTTACACATTTCTCACAATGCATAGGTCATCATTAATAATAAGCCATTTACTAATATACAGTTGTAAAAGATACTGTTCTGACATGCTCCCCCCCCCCCCCAACACGTACACACACATATGTACGCCAAAAAGACTTTAGAAGAAAGACTTTTTGATTTATCATCTACTGTTTCTCCCTTAAGTTTGTGTTGATGCAAAGCTTTCAATCTGAGGCCTTCATATCAAAGGTAAAAGAGAAAATTGATTAGCTGGTTTCTTATATCTGATGGTGCTGCTAGCAAAGACTCTTTAAAGTTAGTTGCTACTCCAGATCTTAACTTCTTTGTAGTTGGCTATAAGCATCATGGACATTAAAGCACCTTTGCCTTCAAATATCATGGCATTTTTTTTCTCCTCTCCAAGCTCTGACCACATCAGTAATACTAATGTTGAGTTACATTAAATGTACTGTATATAAAATGCTTTTTTCTATAACATTTGATAAAACAGCTAGTGTGCTCTATTTAAGTTATTTTCTTTCTTAGGCTGGGTTCACACTGTAGCGAGGCGGAGCGGCGATCCAGGCGATCTCAAAGCGGCTTGCTAGGAGACTTCTATCATAGAAGTCAATGCAAGCCGCCTGAGATCGCCCTAAAAATAGTGCAGGGACCATTTTTCTAATGTGGAGCGAAGCGATTCGCTCCTATTAGAACGGTTCCATTTGCACAGCATTGAGGCGAATTGCCAGGCGACTCAAGTCGCCTGACAATTCGCTTAGATGTGAGCGAGCCGCAAAGTCGCGCCGCTCAGCCCCGCTGCAGTGTGAACTGACCCTTACTCTGCGATAATGTTCCAGTTTTTGCCATCTGATCTGTTCGCAGTTTACAGATAATGTTCAGCAACAAATGCTGCAATTTAATCACTTGCCAACCGCCCTGTAGCAGTTTTACTGCTACAGGGCAGCAGCTGTGCGCAGGATCACGTATATACAGTATCTCAAAAACGTGAGTACACCCCTCACATTTTTGTAAATATTTTATTATATCTTTTCATGTAACAACACTGAAGAAAAGACACTTTGCTACAATGTAAAGTAGTGAGTGTACAGCCTGTATAAAAGTGTAAATTTGCTGTCCCCTCAAAATAACTCAACACACAGCCATTAATGTCTAAACTGCTGGCAACAAAAGTGAGTACACCCCTAAGTGAAATGTCCGAATTGGGCCCAAAGCGTCAATATTTTGTGTGGCCACCATCATTTTCCAGCACTGCTTTAACCATCTTGGGCATGGAGTTCACCAGAGCTTCACAGGTTGCCACTGGAGTCCTCTTCCACTCCTCCATGACAACATCACGGAGCTGGTGGATGTTAGAGACCTTGTGCTCCTCCACCTTCCATTTGAGGATGCCCCACAGATTCTCAATAGGGTTTAGGTCTGCAGACATGCTTGGTCAGTCCATCATCTTTGCCCTCAGCTTCTTCAGCAAATCAGTGGTCTTCTTGGAGTGGTGTTTGGGGTTGTTATCATGTTGGAATACTGCCCTGCGGCCCAGTCTCCGAAGGGAGGGGATCATGCTCTGCTTCAATATGCACAGTACAGGTTGGCATTCATGGTTCCCTCAATGAACTGTAGCTCTACAGTGCTAGCAGCACTAATGCAGCCCCAGACCATGACACTCCCATCACCATGCATGACTGTAGGCAAGACACACTTGTCTTTGTACTCCTCACCTGGTTGCTGCCACACACACTTGACACCATCTGAGCCAAATAAGTTTATCTTGGTTCCAGTAATCCATGTCCTTAGTCTGCTTGTCTTAAGCAAACTGTTTGTGGGCTTTCTTGTGCATTATCATTAGAAGAGGCTTCCTTCTGGGATGACAGCCATGCAGACCAATTTGATGCAGTGTGCAGTGTATGGTCTGAGCACTGACAAGCTGACCCCCACCCCTTCAACCTCTGCAGCAATGCTGGCAGCACTCATACGTCTATTTCCCAAAGACAACCTCTGGATAGGGCGCTGAGGATGTGCACTCAACTTCTTTGGTCGACCATGACGAGGCCTGTTCTGAGTGGAACCTGTCCTGTTAAACCACTGTATGGTCTTGGCCAGCGTGCTGCAGCTCAGTTTACGGGTCTTGGCAATCTCTTATAGCCTATGCCATTTTATGTAGAGCAACAATTCTTTTTTTCAGATCCTCAGAGAGTTCTTTGCCATGAGGTGCCATGTTGAACTTCCAGTGACCAATATGAGAGAGTGAGAGCGATAACACCAAATTTAACACACCTGCTCCCCATTCACACCTGGGACCTTGTAACACTAACAAGTCACATGACACAGGGGAGGAAAATGACTAATTGGGCCCAATTTGGACATTTTCACTTAGGGGTGTACTCACTTTTGTTGCCAGTGTTTTAGACATTAATGTCTGTGTGTTGAGTTATTTTGAGGGGACAGCACATTTACACTGTTATACAAGCTGTACACTCACTACTTTACATTGTAGAAAAGTGTCATTTCTTCAGTGTTGTCACATGAAAAGATATAATAAAATATTTACAAAAATGTGAGGGGTGTACTCACTTTTGTGAGATACTGTACATTTGATTCTGCATTTCCTCCTGCAGGGGGGGGGGGGGCACACATGATTATAAGTAAACAACACAGAACAGGGATCTGTAAACAAGGCAGATCGCTGTTCTGACAGGGGGGGAGGAATGAATTCTGTGTTTCTGCAAAGCAGGGAATACATTCCATCTCTTCCCCTAGTAAAAGTAGCACCTTCAGTACACATAAACACTGGCTAGACACACAGTTGCCTGTTTCGTTGCTCTAGATGTTTTACCCCTTCCCAGCCAGTTACATTAGTACAGAGACGGTGCATATTTTTAGCACCGATCACTGTATTAGTATCACTGGTTCTGCAAAGTGTCAAAAGTGTCAGTGTCTGCTGCAATATTGCAGTCACTGATTGCCGCCACTACTAATATATAAAAAAAAAATCCATAATTATATCTTATAGTTTGTAGACACTATAATGTTCATGTAAACCAATCAATATACACTTATTGGGATTTTTTTACCAAAAACATGTAGCAGAATACATATTGGCCTAAATTTATGAAGACATTAGCTTTTCTTATTTTTTTTTTTTTTTATTGGATATGTTTTATAGCAGAAAGTAAAAAATATATATATGTATATATATATATATTTTTCAACATTGTCAGTTTATTTGTTTATAGTGCAAAAAAAAAAATACAGTGGTGATCAAATACCACCAACAGAAAGCTCTATTTGTGGGAAAAAATTGACATACCTGTACGTCAGTTAAAGTAATACAGTGCCGTATCACAAAAAGTGGGGGGCATGGGGTAAATCTTCTGGACATCAAGTGGTTAAAACAAGAAGCAAATGAAAGTGAACCCTTTGTTCAGGGGACAAAAAGGTGTGCACTTTGGTGTGTGCTATATTTCCAGAACAGCAGCAATGTTCTTTATGGGAGAAAGCACATGTCTGGGGGTCCTTGTGGGCTCTATTTAGAGTCAGGCCTTCCTAGGGATGAGCTAAGGTTTGGGATGAACCTGCAGGAAACTTCGACTTGTGCAAGAACATATGGTAGATCACAGACCTAGTAGCATGCAATGCTAAGTTGCAGTTTTTAAATCAACATCATTCATAAAAATCTCAGAGGTTCTAATTTACCCATGCCCTACTAAATATTTTTCTTTTTGTTGCTGTCTCAGTCAGTATTGGAGAGATTTCCCTTCACTAGCTGTCCTAACACTATTACCAGGAAATGAAGTGACCAGAAATCTCCTCAAAGTCAGCAATACAAACCCGAACAGGGTCTAAACTCCCTCTCACCATGCAACACAAAAAAAGCTGGAGAGAGTTTGGGCTTTAACAACAGTGGGATCAACAAACTACCTTACTGACATTAATAGTCACATTTAAAAGGTTAACAGCAGTCCTGAAGTATAGTACCCAATCGCCAACCTTCATTTTTTTCCCTGACTGCTCCTAATTACTGAAAGTTTATAGGCTGTCACATGTTTTCCTTAGCCTTTGTATATCATGAAGAAACCTGCAATTGTTTTATTTTTTACTAGGCTTTTAAGTATGCATGACATCTTGAGGCTGAGTTCACATATGTGCGGTCATGGTTTCATGCCTGGGGTCTGGTGCGTTTCTGTTCACAGGTTCAGGTGCGATTCCAAATTTGTTCCTGAATTCGCACCTGAACCAGACCCAAAAACACACAGGACCCTTTTGCAATCTGCTCCGCTGCCCCCCAGGACCTGTGTGAACGGCTCCATTGAGAACCGGTCACACTAGCCTGTCATGTGAATTGGATGCGGTGAAAACGAACAAATGTAAATGCCTAAGCACAATTTTGTAACTTTGGCATGTGTTAGTGAAACATATCGTCACCAGTACTTTATGTATCCAGGTCAATTATATCTTGTTTTTTTCAAGACACATTGGGCTTTCTTTTGGTGGTAAATGGTAATGGATATCTCCTATTTTTTTGTTATTATCAAATGAAAACTAGCCCATAATAGTAAAAAAAAAAAAAGTTTTTTTTTTTTTTAAACTTGGCTATATATTTCTTGCAATTAACATAATTTACCACCAAAGAACAACCCAAAATAAATTCTCCTGCTCCTGACAATTGCAGCGATACCACAGGCGTGTATGTTAGTTGTTGGTTGTAACCGTACTACAGCCCAGAAACAATAGTGCACATTTTTTTATCCTGTCTAAAACACAGTGACACTCATACTAATTAAAAAAGAAAAAAAAAAGAAAAAAGAAAAAATGAATTCTACCCAAAATATGCTGGCTGTGACTTTTGACCTTGACCCCAGCACTAACCCCGGCAAACCTTGATCTTGTTATTTTTTTCTTTATTTTTAATTTTGATTTTTTTTTTGCACACTTTGGTTTGTTTACATTTTCCTCTACAGCAAAAAGAGGAAGATACAATGGGGTTGATTTACTATAGCTGGAGAGTGGAAAAAACGTTGCAGCTGTGCATGCTAGCCAATCAGCTTCTAACCTCAGCTTGTTCAATCAAGCTTTGACAATAAAACCTTGAAGCTAATTGGTTTCTGTGCAGAGCTGCACCACATTTTTCACTTTCAAGCTTTAGTAAATCAACCCCAATGTATCTTTCTCTTCATTAAGAAGAGGAAGTAAACACAGGGGTGGGCTCGCAGTGACTGATCACTCTGATAACCAATCAGAGGCTATCACAGTGATCAGGTGACCCAGATCCATGAGTCCCAATTGTTAGTACAAGACTCGGGGCTCTCGGTGAGCTGGGACTCTGTCCTGGGAGCACGCTCCCAGCACAAAAGGAGATACGCATATATGCAGCCCCACGGGAAAAAGCCCACTTCTGTGAGGCCGCCTATAGGTGTGCGGTCGACGGGAAGGGGTTAACCTTTATTATATATAAAAGAAATGTAAGACTCATTTTGATTTCTGTTTTTAATATGTGCCTATTCATTTTTTAGGGGATATAGTTTTTCAGACCACTAACCTATGGTGGTCTTTTTATCATACAAGTTATGTGGGATTGAGAAATGGAAAATTTAACATATTCATTTTTTGTCCACACAAGGAGGTTCCAAAGTCCAAATAAAAATGGACACAAGCTGAATAGACCTAATAGCTGCCATACTTGGATATGTTTTATCAGGCTGCTTTACCCATAATGTCAGCGCAGCAAGGTGAGCTTGTAAGTGGTGAATGACTTTAACAGATTAGTAGAATGCCCAAAGGAAAACGTTACAGCGGTTTGCCTATTATAAGGCATGTTCAAAACAGCTGTTGTATGCTTGCTCAAGTGGTCTGTGTATGGCAGCTTGCTTTCTTTTTTTTAACAATGTTTAAAAATATATGTAACATTTTCTTTCTAAGCATAGTAATCTGAATAATAAAGCCCATAAGAATAAAGCTTATTTTATTATATCAATAATTAAATCCAGTGGGACTTGTGCTGAGGATTGTGTGTCTGGTTAATGAGTACCGCATCTACAGCACAATGCCCTGGGATAACAGAGAAAACAAACCGTGTCCTGTGAGCCAAGGGTTAACTGTTATAGCACAGTTTTTTTTTTAAACATGTGTCAGCAAGGTCTGTGCTTATAAAGTTCACATTAATATATTGGATGGAAATTCTAGATAGCACAAATGCAGCATGGGTAATATGTGAAGCCATTGTAGGATAAAATGATGCAATTTAATAACACAAAAATAACTGCCAAAAATGACATTTTTGCTTGGTTTACATTTTTATTTAGTGTACATTAAAGCTTGAAAGCATGGAACCTTGGTCAGCACTCCTGCTATGTATGTTAACTATGTATGGCTCTTTATGCTCTCTATCAGCAGACAATTAGAAATTGACTGCATTTTACTTGGCTGCCCGCAAAGCATTATGTTAATGTATGTCTAGTTTATATAAAATGTAATATGAATTTAGGATTTATTAATGTGTGTCTTGTGTTATTCTTCAACGTTTACTTTTAAATAACAAGACTTCTGTGGGAATGATAATTTCCACATGAAATATGTGTCCTTGAGCCTTCTGCCTGCCTGTCCAAGGCTAAATCCTGTTCTTCCTCAGGCATGTAATATATGTTTCATATACATCATAGATCTGCCTCTCTATAGCACACAGCTGTTAATCACTCACCTTAGTCACTATTCCCTAACAACTCCAACAAATTGGTTTTGAGATTTGGATGGAGCAGTTAAATGGATTCTGAACTGCATTTTTCAGTTTCAAGCATTTTATGCACAGTGTTGCCTAGTCTGTTAGTTCTTCTCGAAAATATGACCTTAGTTATGTATATAGAATTAGGTCTGCCTATGTTTTAAGCACTATAAGTCTACTATAGCCCCTTCCATTAGGCCACACCTATTAACACATTGTGGTTGATTTACTAAAACCAGAGAATGCAAAATCTGGTGAAGCTCTGCATAGATACCAATCCAAGTTTTTTTTTTGTCAAAGCTTAACTGAACCTGATTGACTACCATGCAGAGTTTCACCAGATTTAGCACTCTCCGGTTTCAGTAAATCAGCTCCATTATCTGGTTTTAGGTTCAGCAGACACAACCCTTAGGCCTCATGCACACAGGTTATTTGGCAAACTCTCCTAGAAGTCTTTCCTCCTGATAGCAGAAAAAACACCGTCGCTTGTAAAAGTGTGTAACACATGTAGGTGTGTTTACAGGTGTCACCTGCTTGGGCATAATAATAATAATGTATTCTGGCCATTGAAATTAATTTACCCTCAAGCACTAAACAAGCCTAGTGTTAACACACGTTTAGACGCATCTGGAGTATTCCATCCAGTTGTGGAGCTGGAGAGAGTCCAGAGAAGGGCAACTAAATTAATATGGGGACTGGAGGATCTCAATTATGAGGAACGATTACAAGCGATAAATTTATGATAGCGGTCTACAAATATCTCAGGGGTGATCCCAACATAAGTATAAAACTTTTCAGTCCCAGGGAGTGTAAGAGGACACAGGGCCATGTGATGAGACTGGAAGAGAAGTGGTTTAACCTTAGCTGCATAAGGGGTTTTTCGCAGTCAGAGCGGTAAGGATGTGGAACTCTCTTTCAAAATCCGTGGTGTTGGCAGGAAGTATGGAAAGTTTTAAAAGACTCTTGGATGGGCATCTTAGAGAAAACAATATGGGAAATAATTTTTTTCTACATATACACCTACACAGGTTGAACTGGATGGATGTAACACACATTTACAAGCATCAAGTATTTTTTTCTGAACATTTTTGCTGCTCCTGGATGCACTAGCATTATTTTTTTCCTGTCTCTAAATGCCTCTGCCACCTAAGCTCCTCTAAAAGCCTATGTGTGCAGGGGCGTTTAGAAGTAGGAAAAAAAAAACATCAAACAGAAGCAGCTGAAACACCATCCATTGGGCATGAGGCCTTAATAAAGGGGGAGTGACATCTGCAAAACACTCTCCACATAATGGGTCTTATAGTATATTTCCACCTTTACAGTCAAATTTGAGAAACCCTCACTTAGTGTTTTTATATCCCTATCCACACAGCATATATAAAATAATATTCTTACTTTTTTAGTTGTTTCTTTGGAGCAGGTTTAAACATAGCATTGTATAGGCAGTTGTATTGTTTAGAATAACTTGCAATGTGCAATTTGGTGATGGACAGGGGGGAATTCTTTTAATGCCTTAGCATACAGTGTACCAGCCAAACCTTGAGATCTTTAATTTTTGTTAGGACAGACAGTGTACACATTTAATTTACAACAAATAATGAAAATCTGCCAGTACACTGCAGACAAGTTTAATTATGGTAGACATAACTCAGCAGCCTGAATACATTCTATAAAAGGGAAAAGCTAAGTGAGACTTTTCAGCAAGTAAGCAGCAATGTTTAAGTATTTGTTTAAAGTTATGTTATGGGAATATGACCATGTAAACAATCTATCGCTTGTAATCGTTCCTCATAATTGAGATCCTCCAGTCCCCATATTAATTTAGTTGCCCTTCTCTGGACTCTCTCCAGCTCCAGAACTGGATGGAATACTCCAGATGTGTCTAAACGTGTGTTAACACTAGGCTTGTTTAGTGCTTGAGGGTAAATTAATTTCAATGGCCAGAATACATTATTATTATTATGCCCAAGCAGGGGGCACCTGTAAACACACCTACATGTGTTACACACTTTTATTCGTTTTGGCTGCAAAAGTGGAAATACACTTTAAGGGAGTTTATATACATAAGAGTGCTTAGAGTGCTTATCAACATGCTTGTTTCAGTGTATATTTGTAAAAACGGTGTCTGTGTAAGTATTTGATGCAGTGGCACCAGTCAACTATTTTCCATTCTATCTCTAGGATATTTTTGGATTAAGAACCTTTTTAGATGAGTAGCCCATAGTAACCAATCAGCACGCCACAAGTACTGATCTGACTTCAGCAGTATGAATGCTAATTAGCAGCTACAGTATCTCATAGCACACATACAATGTCCCTTCTGTCCTACCTGTCTCCCGACAAGCTTCTTTTAGGGGTGGTACTCAGTGTGCCTCTGTGCCAGGATGACTTAAGTCCCATGATAAGTTAATTCATGGCAGTTAGGTCATCCCAGGCTGACCTATAAAGATCCCCCCCGCCTGTGCTTCTCTCCATGACTTTTCCATCAAGGTCAAGAATGCAACCATCAATCCCTCCTCTAACGCTGGGGTGCTAGGTGTAATCCTAGACTCTGACCTGTCAGCCCCAAATCAAATCGTTTTCAAAAGCTTGCAGACTACACCTCTATAACATCTCTAAAATTTGCCCCTTTTTAATGAATGAAACCACCAAGCTACTCATTCACTCCTTTGTTATCTCTCGCCTTGACTATTGCAACTCCCTTCTCATAGGCCTACCTCTCTATAGACTATGCCCTCTTCAGTCTATCACGAATGCTGCTGCCAGACTCATCTACCTTACCAACTGCTCAGTCTCTCCACCAATCCCTACACTGGCTATCAATCACCCAGCAAATTAAATTCAAATTATTAACAACAACATACAAAGCCATTCACAACTCTGCTGCAAGCTTCATCACCAATCTTGTCTCCAAATATCATGCAAACTATCCTCTCTGCTCCTCTTAAGACTTCCTGCTTTCAAGCTCTCTTGTCTCCTCCTCCCATGCTTGTCTCCAGGGCTTCTCAAGAGCCTCTCCCATCCTCTGGAACTTTCTACCTCAGTCTGTCTGGTTATCTCCCTACTCTGGCTGCCTTTAGGCAATCCCTGAAAAGTCATCTCTTCAGGGAAACCTATCACGCCTCCAACTAATCTTTTATCACTTCTATATGCTCACCCCGCACAGTTACAGCCATTTGTACCACTTGCCCCACCCTATTAGATTGTAAGCTCTTATAAGCAGGGCCCTCTTAACCCTCTTGTATTTTATTGTATTGGAACTGTACCATCTCCCTTTTATATTGCAAAGTGCTGCACAAACTGTTGGCGCAATATAAATCCTGTATAATAATAATAATATTAATGCCTAACCCAGAAGAAGATTGGACAAAAAATATGTTAAGGGTCTCGCGGGCATTGCATCTATGAAGGGCAATTTTTGTGTAGGTGACTTTAGTATAGCATTAAAGTGCTACTAAACCCAGGACACTGCGTTTACTATATGTGGTCTCCCACAGTACACAGAACATGTGCAATTATGTTAGAAAATATAAACTGCTAAATATATTTTAATCAGCAGTATATAGCAGTCTTGTGACTTCTATCAGTGTCCACCTGAGCACTGGTTAAAGCCTGTAGTAGGAGTTTTCATTCTCCTCTGACTGAGGCTGCATGACCCCTGACCCTCTGTCTGGACAGTGCTAATTGGTCCTGTGCTGATCAAACGCACCTTCAAAAAAATATATATATTTCTCGAGCAATACACACCAAACTGAGCACGTGCAGAGTGCCCCCAAAGCTCTGTAGTATCAGGAGATGAATTGGGGACTGTGGAAGAAGAGGAGGATCAGAGAAAACAGGATCAAACAGCCTTTTTACACAGTGCGGAAGATTAACCCCTTAGGTTCCACAATGAGTATAACAAGCATGCTTTACTGCATATACAGACTGATTTTACAGTTGTGGGTTTAGTAACACTTTAAGTAGCAGGCTCTACCTTTACTATCAATACATCAGCCTCAGTATTGAAATAAGGAACAACCTTATTTATAGCTCTTTAGCTGTGGAAGTCCCTAAGCAAAGTCCAAACTCTGAATTTAATATAACTAAGACCATTGATGAGGATTCTATATACAATGAAACTAGACGCTTGACATTTGGCCCCATGCACTATGCATACTAATGGCGGACTCATGAACTAGTTGCAGGAGCAAGGGGTTGTGCCTTCTGGTCTGCAAACTAAATATTTGGCAGTTACAGAACAGCATGTCTGGCTGCACACAGTCTTTTCTAGTATTAAATTGCAAAATGCTCTAAGAAGGCTATTTATGTATTTATGTTATATACATAGTTAACAAAAGTAGCCTAATCTTTAATTTCACTAATAATAGGCACATTTCATCATTTGTATTGATGTCCGGAAAGAATGGAACATATCACCACTGCTTTTTTAGGGGGAGTGGGGATGAATCATTTGCTTTTTGTTTCTAAACATTTGAAAAGACACTTTATAATTACAGTTCTTTGTCATTGAAATAATAAACAACAATCTGTATATGTTTTCTCCTGAGCATAATGAAAAATGTCCTTGGGAGGGCTCTTTTCACTAGACTAAACTACATCAGGGACCTCATCAAAATAGGTATTGATTTTTTTCCCTATGAGTTTGATTTAGTATGTTTTAAATAGGACCTTGCAATCTGGGTGCATTTGGTATTTTAATTGAGCATTTCTGCTATCAAGTAGGAGGAGGGAAACCTGCTTTGCTAGAGTTAACCCTTCTTTTTTTCATATTCTAAAAAGTTCTATTTAATATTTAACTATTTATAATAGTATAATATCATAACTATTGTAATAGTACAACATGTAATAGTTCAATATTTCATTGCTGTAAATAAATGAAAGCAATTACAAAACAAAAAAAAAGTGTGAGCCCATCAATTGTGAGTATGACTATAGGGTTTCATCTTAGTCCCTGTAAATCAGAGTGCAGTTATAATACAGCCTATTTATTAGGACATCCACCCCCATCACCCTCTGCTTTTTACCTTTATACACATTTTGCTTAGTTGTTATTACGCATGCAGCACTTCCTTTCTATCCATGTTGTTTTTAGTAACATCATTTAACACACTGCCTCAGTGGTGTAGTTTAACTGAATGACACTCAACTTATTGACTTAGAACTCTCTCTAAAGAAATAAAAGACAAATAAAGGATGTCAATAGGCTTGATGGATTCTTGATAGCATTACTTATTATACTGGGTTTTGTAAACAACTTCACACAGATGATTTGTTACCATGATGAGTTTTAATTAGAATGACTTAAAAACATTTATATAATGTTAATGATTTATATTTTTATGTGGATAAAATATAAATGACAAATGTAAGCTGTGTTTAAGGGGATGTAAACCCTCTCTTCTACCCAGTCAAGTGAACAGCTTCAGGTGATACACAGGGATGAAACAAATCTTCCTACATTAGTTTTACTTGTATATCTGCTGTCTTTCCCTTTCTACACTCTTTAGAAAGTGCACATTGTGTAAGAAATCTTTCTTCCTCTTCCAGCCGTGGAGTCTGGGCTTACACTGTGAGAGCTGACTAAAGGAAAGGCACACACCCCCCTCCACATAGGCAGAGGAATGAAGGTACATGCAGAGCTGCAGTCTGAATAGACAAACTCTCTGTGTATCTATCTCTAAGCTCCATCCCGACACAAATTTTCAGCTCATGTTATCTTGTGTGTCAGAGAAATTGTCAGAAGTGACTCTGTTGATAACAGAGGAACGGAGCTGCAGAAAGACATGACACTTAGAGCTTTGGAGAAAGATAAGTAAACAATACAGATATACAGTATGAGCTTAGGTCAAAGTTCATGATTGGGGCTTACAACCACTTTAAGATTAAAGCGTTTGTTACTCCAACACTTCTTCATATTCCTGATATGGGCCTGCTGTACCATGTACTTGTATGTAGAAGTCTCCTGTTCTCTTGGTATTGCTTCCTTTGTGTGAAATCCCTGGAGTTCCTGCCAGTCCGTCTGCTTTCCTATTAAATACTGACCACACTAAGCAGGAGAGCACATCAGTTCTCTAGCTATTCTGGGAACTCTGTGTACTCTCCTCCAATGATCAAACTTGTCCTGACACACTCCCATCTTCACTTCACTGGGAAGCTCAGTGTGCTGCTACTTGTCCTCCCCCAGCTCTTATGCAGCTGAGAACAGAGGGAATGTGATCACTTATTAAAAAAGGGGAACATTTATATATATATATATATATATATATATATATATATTTATATATATATATTTATATATACTATATATAATGTTTTTTTTAGATCTATACAAAAATGTTTTGCCTTTCATTTCTATTTTAAACTGAACGGGTTATTTTAAAAGGTGGTAGTTTACAATCACTTTGAGTATGGTTTCTGACATACTTCATTGTTGGGAGCATTTTATCACTTGTGATATGTAGACAAAGAATACAGAGCAGATTATCTTTAGGAACTAGTTGAAATTGGTAGACCGAGTATAGTGCAATGTTTCAGCCCAAGAATCCTTTTTCACCCCGTTTAGTAGTACTCTTGGACTGAAATGTTTTTTGAAGGACGGGTGCATAGACTGACTTCAACTGATCTTGTGGAGTTGTTCTGTTGCTTTAATCTTTGCCTAACTGCGCTGAAAAGAAAATTCAGCCTAATTCTTTTGTAACTTGCGCTCTCGCATCTACGACTTAGGTTGACCATATGGTGTTTATTATATTAAATATAAATGAAATGTCTTAGTTGAAATATTTCCCCTCATTTTCTGTTTGGTGGCAACTGTTACAATTTGAAACGTTAATCGCTTACTGTAAAAGTGACAGTGGTCAGCAGGACAAATAGAGTGAATATCCTCAGCAGTAACACAGACAGCAATAAAATCTGACAAGCTTCCCTATTTTAATTTAAAAGAAAAATGTGGTTTTAGATGTGCTTTAATTTGATGATTCCAAGAATATGAACCATCTGTTTAATCTTTTATATATATATATGTCTTGACAGGACTTGTCAGATAATCAAACATTTTAAAAAAGACTCAGTTTTGAGTCAAGAGACTGGGAATTTTAAACAAGCATCTTCTAGGAGTATAGTTGCATAAATGCTATTGTTGTCTATTGCTGGAAACAGTATAACTATGATACAAAAAATAGTAGAATCTGTCAGTATATCCTACTGCAAGTTGTGTACCACTTACTACTCTGTGTAATCACATTGAGAGTAACTTAAAAGACGTTTTGGCCCCGTGAGCTACACTCCACATAAGACGCAATATAGATGCAAGACACATGTTCATATTGACATAATCTCTTTGATGTGAACCTGTGGATGGGCTATGAACATGCATGCATTTACATAGCACTATCAATCAGTAAGGCCCCAAACCAGGTGGTTGAACTGCTCCCCTTTATCTAACATGGCAGACAGAGGGGGTTGTACATATGCCATATGTGTGATTCTTTGCTTTGTGAATGCTGCAAAAATGATACCCATGTTGCGTTCAGCGGGCAGTACCACTGCCTATTCAGTGAATCAGGAAATGCTGCAATTGATGTAATGCATGTGGTTGCTGAGCAACGGTGCAGGCTTTACAGGGTTAAAAGAGGTAGTGAGAAGGTGACATATCGTCTCCAAGCTGCTTGTCAAACACCCTCTGAAATAGGATCAACTGCAGACCACTTTTCAGAGGACAATGCAGTTATAAATAAGGCCTAAATAGTTTTTTTGTCAATGTCTCACTGACCGTTGTAGCTGCAGGCATATTTGTCATTAGTGATGGGTTTGGGCATGTTCTGATCGAACCTGGCAGGAAGCCGGCACTGCACACTGTCAATCATAGACAGCACATGTATGTGCAGCTGCCGGTCGGGAAATGCCTCACTGCCTGTGATTAGCGGTGTGCAGTGACGGCTTCCGGGCAGGTTCAGAGCATGCCCAAACCCATCACTATTTGTCATCAGCTCTGCTCACCCTGCTCCACCCTCACAGAGCATATTCTCTGTGTTTATATCAAAGCCTAACTCTACATCAGTGATGGCGAACCTTGGCACCCCAGATGTTTTGGAACTACATTTCCCATGATGCTCAACTACACTGCAGAGTGCATGAGCATAATGGGAAATGTAGTTCCAAAACATCTGGGGGGCCAAGATTCACCATCACTGCTCTAAGTTATGTGTTACTTTGACCCCTTCCTGCCCACCCTGGCATCCCTTTAAAAAAATTCCGAATGCCCGGCTGATGGGAATGATTGGTGATTACATTTTCAAAACAGGCCAGCACTGGCAGGCTACATATTTCTTGCAGGATTGTTTTTTCTTTAAAGCCAGTCAGAACACTAATACCACCTTCATTTCAAAACACTTTTACAAATGGGATTAATTCAGGCATTATAAAATCTCATTTTAGGTGTATTTTGTCAAGGACAAACAGCAGATGTTTAATTTGATCAAGATTCTGTCAGTGTTTGCAAAATTGCACAGTCATTTCTTATAAGATGGAACTTGTATTTCTTGAATACACTTATTGTTATTAACATGGTATTTTGATTACCAGGTGCATATAATTTATTACCAGGTGCATATAATTGTTCTATGACTTACATGATTTGTTGTTGATATATTCCCTAATGGAAAGTGTAACAAACTATAGAGCAGGCAACTCCAAATACAAATGAAACAACACTCCATTGTCACTGAAAAGGAAAGACATGGAATTTGAAAATATTAGCGTTGTCACCCATAACAAAATATAAGGGAAACTTCTTATTGGGGACTTACATGTTCCAGTGGCATTTGTCTGAGAGGGGAATTCCCTCCAATTTGAAACAATTCCTCTAGCTTCATGTTGCATGTGTGGGACAGATCTTAGTGGTAGGCAGACAACAAAAAGTAACCTGTCTGGTTTTAACCCTTTCATAGTCTAACCAATACTTTAAAGTGATTGCAAAGTCTTTTTTTTTTCTTTAAATATAACAAACATATTACACTTACCTGCTGTGTGCAGTGGTTTTGCATAGAGCATCCCAGATCTTCCTCTTTTCAAGTCCCAGTTCACCGCTCCTGGCCCCTCCTTCCTGTTGAGTTCTCCCAAAGCAAGCAGCTTGCTATGGGGACACCCGAGCCAAAGCTTCATGTGTCCATTTAGACACGCAGCCATGGTTTGGCCCCGCCCCCTCTCTCTCTCCTGATTGACTCACTGACTTTGATTGACAGCAGCGGGAGCCAACGGCATCACTGCTGTGTGTCAGCCAATCAGGAGGGAGGTTCCCGGATGGCTGAGACAAAGATGGGGCTCAGGGCTTACCTTCTGCCTTTACAACCACTTTAAACTTTAGGGGATCCACATTGTCTCGTGTTTGAGTGACAGATCTACTTGTATCAAAGCCATAATCTGTGTTCTGGAATTAACATTAGCATTAATAGTAGCAATTGCAAATGACGTTTTATTATAAATGGGCTTTGAAACATTACACATTACAATATGTACATTTTATCAACTAGAGAACATCCCAGCCTTTTTCAATTTTTTTTTAATTCCTAAATGACCTAGGGTCGTGTGGGGCCTACAAACCCTAGCTTGATATGCCTGCTGTAATAGCAATGCACCTGCACACATTTGTGTGATCTGGAGCATTAGTTAAAATGTAACTCTAATTTTGTTGAGCAAACAAAAATAAAAATAAAAAACATTCCTTCTGGGTGCTTTTTTCTGTTCTGAAGAAATTGTTTATTTCTAGGGATGAGCCAAGGTTCTGGCCATACTCAGTTTGGTCTGAACCTGCAGGTAGATTTAACATGACAGCAAATCTCTAGCTTAATGCCCATGTGCCCATATTAGAGTTACCAGCATCCCTGCATTGTTACTTGGGGCAGGGAATTCCATGACCATAGCTGATTGAGTTGGTGTCCTGCTAGCATGTGACTGATTGCTGCTAGTTCAAGCTGAATTGAGTTAAGCATGCACCTTAGCTTACCTTTGTTTCCAGACTGATTCGTACATCACCATGACCTGTATTCATTATAGCCACCTGAGAAGATCTCAGTGCTGTAATGAGGAAAGCTGCAGTGTCTGCATGCCTTTAGTGGACAAGCATAAGTCCTTATAAACAAAGGCAGTTTGGCCTGTCATCAAATCCTGGCAACCTAGGAAGCACAGGTGTGACATCCAGCCCTACTGCCAGCAGCCTGCTAATATCTACAGAATTAAGCAACTGGACGTTGTACCAAGCAGTACTGACATTTAGTGCCATTGTTCACAAATACCCTTAATGTGAGTACTGCTCGGTACAGCGTCCAGCTTCTTTTATTTCAGCCTGTCATAGATTTTGACGGACTGCTTGATGCTGCACCTGTGCCTCCCAGGTACCCAAGAAATGCTGGCATTTGAGACTGATGGACCAATCTACTCATGTAGTCTTAGCAGCTGTGTACCAAAAATTAAGGTTTCTATTGCAAGGAAAGCCTAACATTTTACTTGTAACATATTCTAGATTTCTGAGAAAATCTGTGAACCAATCACACAAGCCGGGCCTGACCTTTCTTGGGGCATTCCATAGACCAAAGGTGTGCAGAACACCTTCAGGTTGTCATATTGTATTACATTTATGACTGCTTTTGAAAATTACAGAGGCAGCAGACTGACATGAAAAGGTAGCTTTTAATAAAATTAAAAACAAAAAGACTTGTATAGTAGTTTTAAATGTTATATTCATTTAAGTACAAGAGTGGAGCTTTTCCTTAAAGTGAGTTAATTTTTTTATGTGTAAATACATGTATGAGATTCCACAGAAAATGAGTTCTTTAAATGTGCATGTCTTACATTCAATGTATATACAAAGATATCCTCTCAAGGCTAAAGGAAAAAAAAAGTCCTCAAAATACTTTTTTACTCTTTGCATTTCTAGCAGATACTGTTTTAAAGCTGCATATGTGGGAACAGATACTAAATACTTCATTGGTTGTACTCCTATAAAAGTGTGCTATTCACAAATGTAATACCTGTACATCAGCCCAAAAACTGCTAGTCGTGGTGGTAAGTTATCACACTGTGCAAAATTAATGTGCAATACTGGTGGTTTTTGCCATGTTTCAGCTGGGATAATAACACTTTGTTATTCCTTTGTTTTAAATACTAAGTTTAGGTAAAACAAAAAAAGAAATAATCAGCACAATGAACAGTAACTACATTTAAGGTGATGTGTCCCTTGTGCTGGTGCCAGCTGCCATATTTGAAATTCGAAGTCCTCTGTTCTTCCCATACTCCACAATCGTAATCATCCAGTGCTGCAGGGGTGAATACCAGCACTGGACCTGTGACAGTTACTGATCATGAGTGCTGACTATGCCCTTTTCTCCCCCCCTCCGCCATTTATAAAACTGAACTATAGCTTCCATGAATGAAAAATGATGTATGAATGGAGGATGGGCTGGTGAATAAAAGGTCTGCCTCCTCCATTCATTTGTTTTCATTCATGGAAGCCATAGTATAGTTTCTATGACTGGAGGAGGGGGCAGAAAGGACAGGCATAGCCAGCACTCTTGATGACTGCTTTTTACAGGTCCACTACTGGTATTAAGCCCCACAGCACTTGAAGATTACCCTTGCGGAGTAAGGGAGGGGACAGATTTCAACTATGACAGCCGGCACCTAAGTACTGCCCCTTGTGCTGAATTAAAAACAATAAACCTAAACATAAGATTTAATAACATGAGCTTTTTATTGGCTGAACTAGATGAGCTTGTGTATGGAAGAGCCCTGGGGCCAAGATAAAAAATTTTTTTAGAGCTTTGAGTTTGAAAAGAAATTTTTTTATAGACATCATAAAAGGTTTTTTTTTACATAATTATGTGTTTGAATGTCAGAATTCACAATTTTTTTTTTTTTTTACAGAATTTTGAGATTAAAAGTCAGAATTCTGAGTTTTTGAATGATGAGTTTATAAAAAATTTTTTTTTCTAGAATTCTGAGATTAAAAGTCAGAATTCTGAGTTTGAAAGTCAGAATTCTGAGA
>BLSH010436519.1:160013-179671 GCA_018402905.1 Glandirana rugosa
ATTCAAAAACTCAGAATTCTGACTTTTAATCTCAGAATTCTGACTTTCAAACTCAGAATTCTGACTTTTAATCTCAGAATTCTAGAAAAAAAAAATTTTTATAAACTCATCATTCAAAAACTCAGAATTCTGACTTTTAATCTCAAAATTCTGTAAAAAAAAAAAAAAAAATTGTGAATTCTGACATTCAAACACATAATTATGTAAAAAAAAAACCTTTTATGATGTCTATAAAAAAATTTCTTTCAAACTCAAAGCTCTAAAAAAATTTTTTATCTTGGCCCCAGGGCTCTTCCATAGCTTGTGTCTTTTTTCAGCTAGACTAATTATGTAATAATGTGTACAATGTTAAAATAAAATTGTATTTAATCTTTTATATTAACCACTTCCGGACCGCCCACGGTCCTTTGAAGTGGAATACCGTTGTTATGGTAGCAGATAGCTACCATAGCCCCAGTATTTTTTTTTCTGCCAGTGATTCTTTATCTGATAAAAGTGGTCTCTGTGGCAGATTCGCCACAAGATCACTTTTATCGGTGGCGGGAGAGGTGCCCACCCCCTCCCACCATTTTCCCATCATCTCCGCTGCTTACTAGACCCGCCGGTAGTAGTAGAGACGATTGGATCCGTTCCCCCCCTGTGCCTGGATGCCGAGTGAGAGGAAGATGCAACCCACCCGGTTCCATAGCATTGACTAGCGGAAGCTTGACTTCTGCTAATAGCTCTTAAAGGGGACATTTTTTTTCAATGTCATTTTTTAAAAATAAAAAATAAAAAGTAAAAGAAAAAAAAGTGAAGTGCCCCGTCCCGCCGAGATCCTGCGCAGAAGCGAATGCAATGTAAGTCCCACCCGTATATGAAAATGGTGTTCAAACCACACACATGGATTGTTAGAGCAAGAGCAATAATTTTAGCACTACAGCTACACTGTAACTCAAAACTGGTAACCTTTAGGAAAATGTAAAAGTCCCCAATGGAGATTTTTAAGTGCCAAATTTTGTCGCCATTCCACGAGCAGGCGCAATTTTGAAGCATGAGATGTTGGGTATCATCGGCGTAACATTATCTTTCACAATATAGAAAAAAATTGGGCTAACTTTACTGTTCTTATTTTTTGACTCAAAAAAGTGAATTTTTGATAAAAAATCGTGCTTGTAAGACTGCTGCACAAAAATGGTGTAACATAAAGTATTGCAATGACCGCCATTTTATTCTCTAGGATGTGTATATATATAATATTTGGGGGTTCTAAGTAATTTTATAGCAAAAAAAAATTATTTTAACTTAAAGTGTCAAAAATAGGCTCGGTCTGGAAGTGGTTAAATAATGATGACTTAAAGCCAGTGGTCTTTTTGTGTGTTTTAGTAAAGACATTTAAAGTAGTAGTAGGAAAAGAAATGTAAGTAAGTAAGTAAGCTAATATATTTAATAGCGCCATTGAGGTCCATAACAATGCTGTCCTTCAATGCTTTGGATAGGTATTGCCTCTAGGGAAAATTTTAAAAAAGAACTATTATTCCGTAAGTTGTACTGAGAGGTTACCTATTTTATACATACTGTATCTGCTGTGAATAATATGTAAGACCCTAAATTTGTATCACAGATGGGATTTTTTGAAATCTTTTGGGAAACTCTTTTAGCACACTCGGCTTACAATCAATCATTTCCTTACAGTACAAGTCTACATTTTCTGACTACAAGCCCTAGTTTACTAATTTTGAAATAGAGTCACAATTTATTATCTCTGATTTACTTTTATTTCTCAGTAACATTAAACACCACCCTTTGTGCCTTCTCTTCAATTAAAAATACACCATTGCCTTTTGACAATCCTACAAAAAAGGATTTTTATATCCACTGTATATGAAATTCAGTCAGCAGTTAGCAATTAAAATTGAAGACATAAAAGGAAAAGACAGCTTGGATCTTTGAGAGTCTGGATTATAAGGGATTATACATGAAATATGTTTTTATTTCCTTTAGATGTCTGTTTTTGACCTTATAAAAATGCCCATCTTTTGACCTGCAGGAGTAGAAAACCACATCTAACAGAAGCAGCTAAAAAAAAGAACTGAAATGAACATTTATCCAAATTTTGGCTATGTGTTAAGATTATGTGAATTCACTTAATTGGCTGTTTTATTGAAGAGGTATGTAAGAATTGGTAGATCAACCAATTAGAATATGAAGTGCTTTTCAGTTCAAAAACAGTTCATTTTGCTTTTTGTGGTTGCTAGGAGGCAGAAAACACATGTCATTATAGGGATTCTTTTGAGTGTTCGGTCTATTTGTAGATTAAAGAAACATGTTTCAATTATTTTTTAAAGTAATGTGTAAAAATATATTTTTCCAACTTAATCTACCTACTGTCTGCCAACTTGACAATTCATCTAACCAATGATTTGCTCAGGCTGAACCTATGGTGGCTACTGTTGGCATCCTCTAGTGCTTTTTTTACAGCACTGAATTCATCAGAATTCATGCAGAAAAATACCTGTGTGAAAATCCTTAGATAGAAGCTGCCGTCTATGTCCACCAATATGCATGATAGTTCAAGGACAATGCAGCTGAACTTATTCAACATCATTATGACTGACATGCTTCTGTGTACCAAGAATGCATCTCAGGAGTCAGAGAATGGCAGTTTCTATTTGAAGCTTTTTCTTTGTAACAGATTCCCGCTCCCAAAAATATTCTGAAAGCAAATAATTTCAAATATGCAAAGAAACATATGCAGACAGCCACTAAGAACTTTCTTAGTTAAAGCTGCTAAATATTGTAACACGGAGAGAAATATTAGGTGTAGTGTAGGGAAAGCCAAGGGGTCACTTTTCAAACTTTTTTTTTATTTTTGTCTCCAAGTTATGGAATTGTTTTCCTGGTATGTCATACTGGGATGTTAGATATACTATCCAGTGTTCCTGTGTTCAGCTAGGAAGGAGAACATTTTCATGTGAAAAGGTAAAAAAATGCTTGCCCAGATTTTTTTCAGCAAATGGGGAATTTGGATACATGGGTCAAAGATATGTAGTAGTTGTAAGTTTTGTTCTGATGTTTCAATACTAGGATGAACTTAAAGAAGCTGATTAGAAAAAAAGCACAATGTGTATCCATTGTGTGCTTGGAGCTATATGTAACTGCCATATATGTGTTGGTGTGAAAAATCCACGTGTCACAGATTTACCCTAATCAAGATACAGAGCAGGCCTGAGTACACTACTGTACATTTTTACCCAACCACATTTTATCTGTTGACCAAATCTACTACCAACCTAAAATATTGCTTCATTTTTACTGGGGTCCCTTATTCATTTGATATAGAGTCAACTGTAATAGTTTTTTATTTTTCCCTGGGTCCAGCATGTTTCTCTCTGTCTGGAAATAGCCTGCTAGCATTATTCTTATTTAGCATTCCAGATCTTGGCACACATCCAGCTTCTGATTAAATTGTGTCATTCAATCCCAACTCGGTCAATAACCTTACATATATCACTTCTTTTACTTGGTCAGTCCCTGAAAACGAATGTGACTGACAACAGATGTCATTTACTGGCGTAAATGAGTAAACAGTCAATTTGTTTTTTGCAAACATGTTGTGTTAGGATGTGTGCAATTTATTATGTATTCATATGATCACTATAAATATTAGTTTGCTTATTTAATGTGTTTCTATATTCTTTTATAGCATGCAGTATCATTTTTATGTGAGATATGCAAATCTGAATAATCTTTAGCCGTAGATTATTATATTCATATATAGACAACAGTATTACACATGGTGGTCATCGGATTGCAACTGACTTTATAGTAAACCAAATATTTGACTGAGTAGAGGAAGCCAACATTGCCTTAAGGAGAAAGAAATCGTTTCTTGGCAACTGTAAGTTAAACCACTCAGCTTTGTACATTCTCTCAACATCTAATTGGTATATGAGCTACTTTGGCAAAGACAGAAACGATAACTTTTTTTTTTTTTAAACAATGGACAGATTTGCATTGTGAAGGGTAATACTTGGTCATGGAAGAATACAACTAGAATAAGTTTCCATGTGAATGGCCTCCTATTTTTCTTAACAGTAATTTGGATTTTGCATTTCTAAATTCCCAGAGCTTGTTTGCTAAATTGTGGCTTAACTCCCTATATTATTAAGGGATTATCTGGACATTTCACATGTAGGGATATTAATAATTACCTAGATCAGCTGAATTGGTAAAGGCTTGTCCATACACACATTTTGCCTTTGCCTAGTGATGGATTTGTACTACGACGCTGACTGTGTGTGGGTGACACTTCTTTTTTTCTATTAATATTACATTACTTAGCAAGCGCATGTTAGAAGTAATCAGTCTAGATTGGGCAGTTATAAAAGCCATCTCCCAGAGTCCAGCAGCAGGTTGTATGTGACTTACATCCGTCAGTAAGGGAATGGAGGGATCATCCATTGTTTATGTACATTTTGAAACAAGGTTTCACAATCAACTTTCTGCACATGCACATCCTGAGCTTTTCAAACAGGTGTATATTAATAAATAAGATAGCTGTAAATGAATCAAAACCTGTGATGCAGCTCTGGCCTAGTGTCTCGGCATTGATATATTTTAGATCGCAAAGAATTCAAAAGCAGCATTTACTCTTATGCAAGCAGTCAGTATAATGGGAATACTTGTGCTTGCCATGCAAGACTAATATGTGTATTTCTTTTCAAGTAAAGCCTGTCTCTAAGCACACTGCCTCTCCCAAAGGTGCTTCTGACTTCAGGCTTTTTCTGTTGTCTTATTAACCTCTCACGAGCTACAGTGGATCGCGCTGTAATTTTAATAACATTTGCATTCAGATTTGAGCAGATACAATTCTATAATAAAGTCAGCACCCCCATTTAATACCATTAGGGTTAAAAAGGACAACAAAGCTAGTGGTATGGAAAATACTAAGAAAATGTCCTTAAAAGCGTTCCTGCTGTGAGCTGGATAATTGCTAAGGAGATTAGGACTTGTCTATTTAATATACATCTTTTTTTTTTTCCTCTCTCTTTTTCATTTAAGATGCGTCAGTCAGGGCTGCTTTAGCAAACAGCTATTCACACTGTGTCTTCAGATTGGCAAGAGGATATATTTTAGGGGGAAGTCATTTACCACAATCCCTAAGATGTAGCCTGGCAGAAATCCAATAGCTGTGTGTGTGTGATATGCTCATTGAGGCTTTGGGATCTCTGTCTTTACATTCCTGAATACACAGTAAATGCCTAAGCAACCAGTATACAAAGCTTCTGGATCAAAAACCACTAGCTGCAACTGTTAAACCTTACCTCTAGGTTGTCACTATGGTCAGTCGAGCACATTTGTATGATAAACAGCATTGTTCCATGTGTATTTTATTAAGATTACTGTTGCTTTTGCAAACATATTACATATAAAATAGGATGTTTCACAAGCAAGCAATAACAATACATATTATTCAGAACTTACCCGCCAAGAACTGTGTGTATGTCCTCTGCAATTTCCTTAGGCAAGACTGCAGTGAATACTGAAAACTGGGGATAAATAGGTACATTTATAGTTGTCTGCACTTGCACATATCCTGCACCGTGAACAGGGCTGCCTGCCGCCTGCTAAGATCCTTCATAGCTGCCAGTGCTTTGTTTCTCTGTGGCTGATGCTGACAATCCAATACAGAGATGTTGCTTGTGTAGACTCTCCCCCTTCTCCTCCTTTCTGTGGTGCTGGTGGTTAGTGCTGCATCATTCACCCGATCACTTGTCACACTGACATGGTGCTGCCTGCTCAGCGATCATTAATAACTGAACACCCTCCACTCCCCAGAGAGGAGCCAATAGCTTCAGAGTGCCAAGATACAGTATTCACAGCTGCTCTAGTCTGGTTGGCTGAAGCAACATGCCTGTTATATGACATTGCTGCTTAGGTGCAAATCCATGAAACCAGCCCTTCTTCCCCCTCTCTTTCTAGGTAAAAACTCATTATGGTGCTCACATGTGCTGTTACTTTTTAATATTGGAAGCACAGGATGTAAAATTAGACAAAGTTAAATGGACAAAAACAGATGAAATGGTATAAAAGCCATGTTTAAAAGCCCCTGAAACATTAATACCTTTGCTCTAAAAGCACATTCCACTAGTAATTAAACATTAAAATAATATTAATGGATTTTTAAAAATAATAAACATCATACTTGGTTTTACACAGAGCAGCCCCAATGATCCTCCTCTTCTGGGCTCCCGTGCCAGTGCTCCTGGCTCCACTTGCCTTCAAGCACCCATCACTGGATTTCATTGACAGCAGTAGGCACCAATGGCTCCTGCTGCTCTCACTGAGTCCAGTAAGGAGGGAGAGAGAGAGCAATGCCACTGCTCCCGGGCACAGCACTGGATCGGGCTCAGGTAAGTATTTAGGAAGGACAGGGGGGATCTGCACCTAAAAGGTATTTTACCTTAATGCAGAGATTGCATTAAAGCGGAGCTTCACCTAAAAGTGTAAGCTCTTCTTGTTTGTACCCTCCACTGCCACATTTGGCACTTTTTTTGGGGGGGAGTGGATACCTGCTTCCACTACCAGGTACCCACTTCCACTTTCAGATAAGATCGCTGCACAATGATGTGGCGATCTACCAATTTACTGGCCCCTCCTCCTTCCCCCCTGCTGCCTTCTGGGAGACCCACAGGTCCCAGAAGACAGCAGGACCATTCAGAACGTGCAGCACGGCTCGCACAAGGCTTCACTTCCTTTTTCCCTTAGTAAGGATGCTAACACCTGCACCCAAAGCCAATGGATGGATCGGCTAGGGGTGCTGACATCACGGAATACCTGGACAGGTAAGTGTCCTTATATTAAAAGTCAGCAGCTACAGTATTTGTAGCTGCTGACTTTTATTTATTTTTTAATACAGGCTGGAACTCCGCTGTAAGGTAAAAAAAAACCTTTAGCCTTTACAACCACTTAAACTATTCTGCCATGTATGGCAATAATAATATTATACTATTTTTGGGGTGGGGTAAATGACAGAAAGGTATCATTTTGGCTTGTATTTTGTCCTTTTCATCTTGGAAAGGTTTGTTAATTTTAATTGTTAAAAATTGTGAGTGTTTTTATGTACCTATAAGTCAAAACTGTCATAAAATTATCGCCAGACCTCCAAAACATTGCTGCAATTTGTACATTGAATTTGAAAGTGTACTCTGTAATCAATACTTGGTTTCTGTTTCACTTGTCTATTTTTAGGACATACTCCGATCAGCCACAATTTTATGACCAATGGCAGGTTAAGTAAATAACACTGATTATTTTGTTGCAGTGGCATCTGAGAGTCAGTGGGATACATTAGGCAGCAAGTGAATGTTGTCCATGAAGTTAACAACTTTAAAAAATGGGCATCGCAGTTTGTTGTGCATGGGACTGTGTAGCCACAGACAGGTCAGGGTGCCCATGTTGACCCATGTCCACAGCCAAAAGAAACTAAAAATAGACATGTGAGCATCAGAACTGGAACACAGAGCAATGGAACATGATGGCCTGATCTGGTGAATCATAGTTTCAGATGGCACCAGGATGCAGTATGAGAAGAAGGCTAGCCGGTAGACACGGTGTGATGTTCTGCAGAAACCTTGAGTTCTGCTGTTCATGTGGATGTTACTTGACACGTACCACCTACCTTAACATTGTTGCTGGCCATGCACACTCTTTCATGGAAATGGTATTCCCTGATTGCAATGGGTTCTTTTAGCAGGATAATGCTCCCTGTCGCACTAAAACAAATGGTTCAAGAATGATTTTAGGAACACAACGAGTTGACCTAACCTCCAAATTCTCTCATTCTGAGTCCAATAAAGCATCTGTAGGATGTGCTGGAAACACAAGTCTAATCCATAGAGGCTCCACCTCACAACTTGCAGGACCTAAAGTACAGTATCTGCTATTGATGGCTTGGTGCCAGATACCACAGCACACCTTCTGAGGTCTAGTGGAATCCATGCCTGGATGGGTCAGGGCTGTTTTGGTGACAAAAGGGGGGCCTACTAAATATAAGCTCATATATAAGGTCATATAGTTATGGCTGATAGGTGTTTATCTTTTGTGAGGTTGATCCAAATCTTAAATCAGGTCTCAAACCCAACCCTAAGTGCAGTTCACAGCATGCTTCAAATTGTCATTTAATACTTTACTATATATTTACATTTAGTGCTAACTTAATTTATGTGGTATATTTCTGTTGCATATAATTACATTTTTTTTTTTTTTTTTGGCACTTACCTTCCAAATGTTATCTGTGATTTGCACTGCATCACATTGATTTGGAAATCACTCAGGAAAGCTGCAGGTCAAGTACTTTTATACAGTTCACATAAGTCAAAAGATGCTTTTAACATGATTGTTTGCAGTAGCAGACAGATAGTAATTTGTGACCAATATTTTAGTATAGCATATTAGTTATGTTTACCATTTTTAGACATACATACACCAGTAAAACAAACTAAATGTGTCACAGTACTGTATCCGTGCATGTTTGTGTATTTATCTGTGTGTGCATATATATATATATATATATACTGTATGCATACTGTAAGAACTAAATTCAAATGTAGAGCTTTAAGGACTCATGGTTTCTTCTTTTTAAGGGCTTTGTTTGCCCATTTGTATTAAAAGAAATTCAGCAAACACAAACATAGGTTTCCCTCGCAGGGGTTTTCAGCATTCCTTTTCCCATCAACATAAATGACATTCAGCCTATTTGGCTCTCACTTGCAGCACTGCCACTCTGGCCTTACACTCCAGGCCCTTGTCTGTCTCCTACAGACTGTTCACCGAACACATGGAGCCCTCCTGACTCCTGGGCCAGACCTCCTGTCTGCCGGGGTGGAGCTCAGAACCATGGTCAGTCTATTACTAAAAGCCCAACACACCTGACCAATCAGTACACATGCTGTTCTGAATACCTGAAACCAGGATTGGAGATTTTATCACACCCGGATCACTTTGAAATCTCCAGGCTCCAGTTCCAAAAAAAAAACAAACTTAATAAAACTCTGAGGAAACTGAAAAGCCAGTTTCCTCTTCATGTCACAAGTTTCCTGGAGCCCCTCAACCTGTCCGGTTGAGAATTCTGGGTCACAACCTCCTTTTAGACCCTGGTAGGTCAATGCTCTGCCACAATACACACACGCATGCAGGTGTCATAGTTGCTAGCTGTCCTTAGTTCACCTAGGGACAACCTACAGTCTTAGGTTTTTAGGTATGTTGCATTAATCTTTTGTTCTCAGAAAAAAAAAGTTTTTTTTTCCCTACAGTCTTTCAGGACAGCCACATTGAAAGACTGGCTTCTCCCTTCCTGCAGGAAACACCACGTCAGCCCATAAAAAGAACTTCAACCTGCCGGACATTCAGTTTATGGCAGGGGTAGGCAATCTGCGGCCCTCCAGCTGTTGCAGAACTACAAGTCCCATCATGCCTTAGGGAGTAATTGTAACTGCCAGCCTTGCAATGCCTCATGGGAAATGTAGTTCCACAACAGCTGTAGGGCCACAGGTTGCCTACCCCTAGTTTATGGTGGTTCCTCTGGTGGGAGACATTGCTGAGAACCAGTGCCAGACAGTTGGGGAGGCTGTGGCCATTTAATCCTACACCCCATCTTCTCCGGAGCAAACGGAAGATCTGGGGGCCTGCTGTCACATTCACAGGGATGCAGCAGGGAGGCATCGCTGCTCTCCCCACACACAGTGCGGTCATAGTGGAACTCGCAAGCCGAGTGGTGGGTGACATCACCTCAGGGGGTGGACGAGAGCTTCCCTCGTGTCGCGGCTTCCGGCCGCAAAAATGCTGATAGCAGGCCAGGCACAGGCTGGAGATGAGCTGGAAATGTTGCACAGGCGATGTGAGGCTCCATGTGCAACCACCAGACACGGCCATGTCAGAGGCAGAGCCAACTCAAACGGCACACAGTGATGCCAGAGCCAGCCATCCTAAAGTAAGAAAAGCCTGGGGAGGTTGTTGCCTTACCTCTGTGTCCCCCCCACTATATAGTTCCTAAGGTGAGGGGGGTTTCCCTCTGGGTGGTCAGAGGAGGAGGGAGACCCTAGCAGAGAGGGCCTGGAGTGTATCCCGGGTTGTGTTCCCTATGTGTGTGGCGGAGGGGGGGCACAAGCTAGTTGATCATGCCTTGTCTTTATTGTGTATTGCAGAAAGCTTCAGACAATTCAAGATCTTCCCATAGCTCTAAGAGAAAGTGCCCATCATGTAGGGACACTTTAGGAGATTCCTGGACAAAGGTGTTATGCAAAATCTACATAGATGATTTGGTTAGTGAAAGGGCTTCAGAGCAGGAGAGTGGCCTAGCAGCTTCAGTTAAGGAACTGTCATCCACATTTCAGTCATTCAAGATGCTTTTTGAGGGCTTTCAGGTTCCGGCCGTGGCCCCGTCAGCAGCCCCCCAAGTTACAACTCCTCCGCAGGTGCATCAGGGTTCGGCACTGGTACTGCCGGGCACCTTTCCCAGAGAGGAAGGGACTCCTAGGGTCTCCAGGGAGGAGACCGGCGAGGAACCGGACAGTGTGGCCTCGGGCTCTCAGGTGGAGTCAGAGGGGGAAGGCCGGGATGGGGAATCCAGCAGGCCTTCCCGGTATAAACTCTCCCTTGATGCGGTAGAGGACCTTTTAGGGGCTATTTATACCACCCTAGGAATGCAGACAGACAAGAAACCCTTGACACTCTACGACCAGATGTATCAAGGCATGGGAGAGCAGAAAAATAAAGTTTTCCCGGTCCATGAGGTTCTGGTGGACACTGTCAAAAAAAACCTTTTTTCTCCAGGGCATTGAAGAGGTTTCCATTTTTCGGATGACCCAACGTCTGTCTGGAATAAAAGTCCAAAACTGGACGTGGCCTTTTCCCAGGTCTCCAGGCACACAGATCTTGCCTTTGAAGACACGGGGGTATTGGCCAAAGCTATGGACAAAAGGATGGATTCCCTTTTAAAGAAATCCTGGGAATCATCCATAGAGAACCTGAAGCTGGCAATGGAGGTTACGGTAGTTGCCCGTAACTTGGAATACTGGCTTTCCCAGATTCAACAGATTCAGGCGCATATTGAAGCTGGAACTCACAAAGAGACAATATTGTCATCTTTTCCCATGTTGCTCCGTAGGGTAGCATATAGCAGATGCATCGGCAGAATCTGTCCGCATGTCTGCCAGATCCTCAGCCCTGGCAAATTCAGCCAGGAGAGCCCTGTGGCTCAAGACTTGGCAGGGCGATAGTGCCTCCAAAGTAAAATGTTGTGGGATCCCGTTGACAGGGGATTTCATTTCAGGCCCGGACTGGAAGCCATGTTGGACTGCATGATGCAGATGAAAAGAAAACCTTTCCAGTCAAGTGCAACACCCACAGCCCAGGCAAAAAAGGGGTTTCATGCACAAAAATGCATACAGGTCCCTAAACCAGAGGGAGAGAAAAGACCCTGGGGCCAGAGGGGCAAGGGCAGGGGAGGAGCAATTTTTTGCCCTCCTGACCAGCCCTCAAAGCCCAATGATGGTCCGACCACCGTGGGGGGAAGACTGGGCGAAGCTCCCATAGGGGAGGGAAAAGGCAGAGACCCTTTTGGGGGCACTAAGAGAATTGGAAGAGCAGGATGTAGTGCGCAGGGTTCCAGCAGAGGAAACAGGTGCGGGATTTTATTTGCATGTTTTTATAGTACGAAAACTCAGGAAAATACAGGCTAATCCTGAATCTAAAACCTCTGAACCAGTCAGTGGTTTAAAAAAGGTTCCGCGTAGCATCAGTTTTCACGGTCAGAGTGCTACTACCGCAAAATTGCTACATGGCCTCTATAGATCACAGGGACGCCTATCTTCATATCCCTATTGCAGAGGTCTTCCAAAAGTTTCTACGTCTAGTGGTAAGAGTAGAGAGAGAAACAATCCACCTGCAATTTCAGGCTCTTCCATTCGGCATATCTTCCTCTCCCCAAATTTTTACGAAGGTCATGGTGGAAGCCATGGCCTTTCTGCGCCTCCGGAGTCTCGATAGTCGCCTATCTGGATGACTTACTCCTCTTTGCAGCATCTCCAGAGCAGCTGATGTGGGATCTGGAGTTGACAATGGTGTTCCTGAAGGGCCTGGGATCGCTATTGAATCTCAAATAGTCAAATCTTGTACCTTCTCAGTGAGTTACCTACCTGTGATATCTACTGGATTCCACTCAACAGCAGGTGTTTTTCCCGGGAAAAAAGGTACAAAAGATAGACAGTGCAGTAAGAGATCTTCAGGGAAGCCAGATGGTCCCAATAAGGAGGGCAATGTCAACATTGGGACTGATAACTTCAGCTATCCCAGTGGTACAGTGGGCAGGACTGCATTTCCATCCCCTGCAGGCCCTCATCTTGAAAGTATGGGACCACAGTCAGGAGTCACTGGACACCCTGGTGAGGGTACAACCACAGGTAAAAAGAACGATGTGGTATTGGACTAAGACGGTGAACCTTTCCCAAGGGGTGGATGTGGGTCATCCCCGGTTCCAAGGTGGTGACCGCAGACGCAAGTGGCAAAGGTTGGGGGGCTCACCTAGGAACCCCTTCTAGCACAGGGAGGTAGGGATGGAGAGGAGATCAAAAGATTGTCCAACTGGAAGTAACTGAGGGCCTTAGCCCTAGCTCTCAGATCATTCCAGGGAGACCTACAGAGCCACCACATACAGGTGTGGTCAGACAACTCGTCGGTCGTGGCTTATATAAACAAGCAAGGCAGCACTAGGAACACTAGGAGTCCTGTTGTCCCTAGCTACAGAGATCTTGAGATGGGCCGAGGACAATGCATTGTCCCTGTTGGCGGTGTATCTAAAAGGTGTGACAAACAGCCCATGTCAGTTGTGGATGGAGTATATCTGCCACATAGAATCTTGAGATTCTTAAAGTAAATGGGTGGCAGGGAGAGGTCTGTAGGCAGCAAGGGGTTAAGTATTAGTCACACCTTGCTCCACAGCTGGGGTATAATTTTGCCTGACCTGGGTGTAATCAGTGGAGGTGTTGAGACAGAAGGAGCAGACTGTGAGGGAACATGCCTGCAAAGACTGAAGCAGATCCAGTGAGGTCTAGCTGTTATCCAGGAGGCTTTTATTCATGTAATGGACTTTTGTTTTGGGACTGTTTTCTACCCCTGTGAGGGAAGCCTTTCTGTTATCCTATTTGCTGAATGAATAAACATGGGCAGGAAACCCTTAACCTGACATGCGGCTGGATTACATGTTTGAGAACCTCTCCACTTGAAGCTAATCATCCACAAAGGGGAAAATAATACAGTGGTAGACTTTCTCAGCAGAAAAGAGCTGAGAGAAGGTGACTGGGTTCTGAACCAGGATGTATTCGGCCTCATAACCAAGAGATGGGGACTCCTGGATGTGGATCCAGCGTTGCGATGTGTTCGCAGCGAGGGAAAATGTGAAGGCTCCGCAGTTCTACCTAAACAGGGGGGAGGGGGCCCTGGGGGTGGACGCCCTAACACAGGGATGGCATTTTGCAAAGTGCTATGCTTTCCCCCCACCAGCCTTAATACCAGCGGTTCTAAGAAAATTTTAGACAGAGAATACTTCCCTGATCCTAGTGGCACCGCACTGGCCCAGAAGGGCCTGGTCCTTGGTACTGAGGTAACTAGTGGTGGAACCCTCATGGTTGTTGCCAGTCAAGGAGGACCTTCTCTCGCAGGGCCCAGTATTTTGTCCCCAGGTACATTTGTGGAACCTAGCGGCCTGGCAACTAAGTGACTGTTTGTTATTAACATGTCTCCCCAGCTGGCTGGAGGTGCTCTTGAAAAACTAAAGGTCCGGCAGGGGGGAATTATTTTTATGTGCTGATGCAGTGTTTCCTGCAGGAAGGGAGGAGCCAGTCTCTCAATGTGGCTGTCCTGAAAGACTACTGGAAAAGATGTTACCGTTAAGTGTACCTTTAATTTTTTTAGTTTGTTATATTCAGTTCATCAATTTTGTATCCCAGTGTTAAATAATCAATAAATAGTTTAGATAACCAATGTTTACAATGCAAGACACCAATCTTTTTCTTATCTGATGGCCAAATGGTAACTGATGGTTTAGTCTTCCATGGTTCTCTAAGGCATGACTTTAGCTGCACCAGCTAAAAAATCTGAAAATTACTAAATGTCAATGATAGGTGGCTATTGGGTGATTCCCTTATATACAGTATAAATATGTGACCCATACACAATGTGTGATATTATCTGCCATTATAACTGCTCGGTATATGAACATGTTTCCCCAGATATCATGTCATAGTTGCCCTTTTACATCAGAATGTATACATGAAGGCCACCATTTAATGTGCGTACATAATCAAAAGGTAAGCAAAATGTAGTGGAAATATTTATCTAAAAAGACCACATCCAGTTTACAGTATTTAAGCATAATTTGAACATTATGTATTGGCTCTAGTGAATGTATTATATTGAAAGTAGTCCGCTGAGACAGAGCAGTCAGATACTGAGCTTACACTTCCAGACAGCAGTCTATGTATTAAAAGATTCAGCTGGCTTCTATTTACATGTATCTTAACCCTAACAAATAATTACACACTTTAAGGCTTGTGGACAGAAACATGCAGAGCATACCTTTATTACCTTGGGGTCAATGTACATCTAGAATTGTAGGTATTGAGCAGATATTGAATATAATTTATAATGTTACCAGTTCAGCACACCACCCCCTTACTGCTCTGTTTTGCAGAACTACAAATACTACTTGTGGGTATGGGCAAGCATCTAAGCTCTTCCCAAAATGTGGTGCTCGAACTTAGTGGCCAATTGCCAGGCACGACCATTGTCATATGAGGAAGCTGATGACACTTCGATGTGGAGATTACGCAGGAACGTAGCGGTGAGGGAACATCTAAAAGGGCAAAGTGACAGAATATCTTTAAGACCCCTTTCACACCAAGGCGTTTTTCAGGCGCTTTTGCACTAAAAATAGATAGTAAAAAGCGCCTGAAAACACCCCCCAATACACCCGTGTGAAAGCCAGGTTGCTTTCACACTGGGGCGGTGCGCTTGCAGGACAGTAAAAAAAGTCCTGCAAGCCGCATCTTTGCAGCAGTGTGGGAGCGGTGTATTCACCACTCCTATACTGCCCCTGCCCATTGAAAACAATGGGGCAGCGCTCCAGAAGCGCCTGAACACCGCTTCAGGAGCGCCGCTAACCGGAACTTTTAACCCCTGTTTAACCCCTTGTGGGGAGGTTAAAAGCACACCGCCACCGCCCGAATAGCGTCGCAATAGCGCTGCTATAACAATCGGTAAAGCGCCGCAAATTAACTGTGTTTTACCGCTAACGCTCGGGCGGCTCTGCTGTGAAAGGAGCCTAAAGAATACAATAATCCTTTAAATGACCCTCCCCCCTTCTAATTTTTTTATGTTGCCTTATCCAAAGTCCTGGCAGGTTCACATTGTCTGGCCCACTAGGAATCTCTAAGCTGCTGCTGGAAACAATTCTGTTTATTACCATGAAGAGCCCATCTATCATGTGACCCATCAACAGATGGCCTTTCCATAGGAATGAATTAAATTTGTCTTTGCATGCACAGAAGACTTTGGGACCGCCTGGGACGGTTTCCAGCAGTGGCTGTGTGGTTCCCTGTGGACAACAAAATGTGGATATGCCAGGATTGTGCCAGTGTGTTGCTATTATTACCCATTTGCTGCCACATTTTGTAACAGTTACACATTTGTTTACCACATATTGATACAATTGCTCCTTTGCTGCCTGCATATTACAACGACTGCCCATTCATATTAAAACAAATGCCTGTTTCTTTCCTGTGTATTAACAATTGTATTTGCGATCATATTGTGTATGATTACCCATTTGTAGCCCATGAATTGTCAGGATTGCTGGTGTATTGTCAAGTTACTGCTGGTTACCACAAGTTATTGCCCTATAAAACCACACCACTAGTATCTAAATTTTTGTATTATATGTGACATTATTAAACCCTTGACTTTTATTTACGTATTTATTTATTACTGGTATAAATATATATATATATATATATATATATATACAGTTGTGCCCATACCCTGGCAGAATTTATGATTTCTTGGCCATTTTTCTGAGAATATGAATGAGAAAACAGAAACATTTCTTTCACTCATGGTTAGCATTTGGCTGAAGCCATTTATTATCAATCAACTGTGCTTACTCTTTTTAAATCATAATGACAACAGAAACTACCCAAACGACCCTGATCAAAAGTTTACATACCCCAATTCTTAATACCGTGTATTGCCCCCTTTAACATCAATGACAGCTTGAAGTCTTTTGTGGTATTTGTGGATGATGCTCTTTATCTTCTCAGATGGTAAAGCTGCCCATTCCTCTTGGTAAAAAGCCTCCAGTTCCTGGAAATTTTTCGTCTGTCTTGCATGAACTGCATGTTTGAGATCTCCCCAGAGTGGCTCATAATACTGAGGTCAGGAGACTGAGATGGCCACTCCAGAACCTTCACTTTATTCTGCTGTAGCCAATGACAGGTCGACTTGGCCTTGTGTTTTGGATCATTGTCAACTTGGAATGACCATGTACGTCCCATGCGCAGCTTCCTGGCTGATGAATGCAAATGTTCCTCCAGTATTTTTTGATAACATTCTGCATTCATCTTGCCATCAATTCTGACCAATTTTTTCTGTCCCTTTATAGCTCACATATCTCCAAAACATCAGTGATCCACCTCCGTATTTCACAGGCCTTGTTGACTCCTCTCCAAATGTATAATTTATGGTTGTGGCCAAAAAGCTAAAGTTTGGTCTCATCACAGAAGGTTTGAGGCTTGTCTCTGTGCTGTTTGGCGTATTGTAAGCCGGATACTTTGTGCCATTTGCGTAGTAATGGCTTTCTTCTGGCGGCTCGACCATGCAGCCTATCTTTCTTTAAGTTCCTCCTTATTGTGCATCTTGAAACAGCCACACCACATGTTTTCAGAAAGTACTGAAGTTATTTATAGGTTTTTCTTTGCATCTCAAATAATTTTCCCGGCAGTTGTGGCTGAAATTTTAGTTGGTCTACCTGACCGTGGTTTGGTTTCAACAGAACCCCTCATTTTCCCCTTCTTTATTAGAGTTTGAACAAGGCTGATTGGCATTATCAATTCCTTGGATATCTTTTTATATCCCTTTCCTGTTTTATACTGTACAACTACCTTTTCCAGCAGATCCTTTTCTTTTGCTTTCCCCATGACTCTAGAAACGTCAGTGCAGCACTGGATGAAAGATGCAAGGGTCTGTCAGGAGTCCAGAAACTCATTGACCTTTTATACACACTAATTACAAGCAAACAGATCACAGATGAGGATGGTTACCTTTAATAGCCATTCAAACACCTTTGTGTCAACGTCTGTGCATGCTATCAGGCCAAAATCACCAGGGTATATAAAAGTTTGATCAGGGTCATTTGGGTAGTTTCTGTTGTCATTATGATTTAAAAAGAGTAAACACAGTTGATTGATAATAAATGGCTTCAGCCAAACACTAACCATGAGTGAAAGAAATGTTTTTGTGTTATCATTCATATTCTCTGAAAAATGGCCAAGAAATCTTAAATTCTGCCAGTGTATGTAAACCAATGAGCATAACTGTATATATATGATCATATAATGAAAACTTTCCACAGTTTGGCAAGCTGTTTTATAGTTTTACATCTTTAATCTTAGTATACTACACTTGTATAGTCGTCAGATGCTGTTCGTCTAAAACCTTTAAATGCAAGTAATGTTATAAGGTTTATTTGTACCTATAGTAGAAAAAAGTGCCAAGTCAACTACTGGACAGTAGGCACCATAAAGTGCCAGATCATACTGTTCTTGCTGACATCAAAGTTTGTATACAAATAAAGCATTATGAAAGTCATTATTTGCATAAGTTTGGGCATAGATATGTCCTTAGTGAACATGTTTAGGCTTGGCAGTAAGTTATTAGGACACGTGTAAGACAGGGGAGATGGTTTTCTATTTTACTCATACAAGTTTATACATTTCAGGAAGCTCTGGCAGTACTGTCAGGAGTATTAGTGTAGCACAAAAGGTATGATCTAACGTCATATGGTTCCTACTATCCAACAGATACCTTGGTATTCCCCCTTTTTCCAACCTGTTAATTACAGTATAGTAGAAAAATAAGAGAAACTCTAGTATTATAGCTGTAATAAAATATATGCTATAAATTGTAATTTATCATCCAGTTAACCACTTGCTGACTGCCCTATAGCAGTTTTACTGCTGCAGAACGGCAGCTGTGCGCCGCATCACATTTATATAAGTAATCCTGCCGTTCAGCCTTCAAGGAGCATGCACACGCTGCTTTTGCTGTGAATATTCATAGCAGAAATCGATCGATGTCTGCAGGCACCCGCTGATTGTTGAGCAGAGACTCAGAACGGAGCCCTGCCTATGTAAATAAAGCAGAGTTCCGTTCTGACAGGGGAGAAGGGATGTATTCTGTGTTCCTGCAAAGCAGGGACTAAATTCCATCTCTTCCCCTAGTAAAAGCAGCACACATAGTAAACACAGACACTGGCTTGGCACACAGTTAACCCTTTGATTAGCCTGAATGTTTAACCCCTCCCCAGCCAGTTTAATTAGTACAGTGACAGTGCATATCTTTAGCACTGATCACTGTATGAGTGTCACTGGCTCCCAAAAAAGTGTCAAAAGTGTCAGTTAGTGTCCGATTAACTGCTGCAATATCGCAGTCCTGCTATAAGTCGCTGATAGACTAGTATAAAAAAAATAAAATTCCAGTATATATACCATAGTTTGTAGACGCTATAACGTTTGCATAAACCAATCAATATACTCTTATTGGGAATGTTTTTTTACCAAAAACATGTAGCAGAATACATATTGGCCTACATTTATGAAGACATTGGATTTTTTTTATTTTAATATGTACAGTATTATAGCAGAAAGTAAAAAATATTGTTTTTTCAAAGTTGCCAGTCTTTATTTTTGTTGTTTATAGTGCAAAAAATAAAAAATGCATGGTGATCAAATAGCACCAAAAGAAAGCTCTATTTGTGGGGGAAAAATGACATAAATTTTAGTGTGCAGCATTGTAGGACCGCACAATTGTTAAAGTAACACAATGCCATATCGCAAAAAGTGGCCTGGTCAGGAAGGGGGGTACATTTTCCAGAGGTCAAGTGGTTAATATTGACTTCACTTTGACAACCGCTACAAATGTTTTTGACACAGTATAATCACACTGAACGTCTGAAGTCTAAGTGTATTATAATTGGTTTTCATTTAATGAATATTGATACAACATTGCTGGTAATGTTTGGTCCTTCTGGTCCTTAATTGCCGCAATCTTTACTTGTAGTGCTGACTCAAGCAAAGCCTGAGTATTATTCAATAATGACAATTCATTCCATGCCTTACTTATCACTTATGAAGTATTGCTCACTGCATGTCATTGAAATTTGTAACTTTTCCTATTCCTGGAGCACCAAAGTATTGCTACTTTTAAATGGCTATCATTTTTATTTTTTGTTTTTCAATTACAATTACAGTGCATATTACCCCAACATGTCATGTTCATGTCATATTGCTGATATTTGAAAATGTATCCTGTTTCTTTGTATTGCTTCTTTTACATGAAATACCTTG
>BLSH010436519.1:183705-198493 GCA_018402905.1 Glandirana rugosa
ACAAGAGTACGGGTAATATTAGGATGTCAGTATCGAAGAATAACCTTGTGTCACCAGATATAGGTTTATTAGTCGGAAAAGAATTTACACGTGAATGAAACAGGGAATCCCACGGGTTTGTAACGGACGATAAACTTTTAGTACACTATTTACTTTCCACAGTGAATACCGTCGACACGGTGTAATTCTTAGTAAAGACTCATTATTGTTAACAAATGTCTGTGGACTTTGTACAACTTTATTGATATGTCCCTCACGTCTTAATAATCCGCTCAACATAAAAACTCCTTATTAAAATAATAACTTGTTGAGCTTTGATATTAATGAGTTTTTGGAATCATTGAGAACATGGTTGTTGTTCAATAATAAAATTATTCCTCAAAAATACAACTCGCCTAATAATTCTGCACTCCCTGTATAGTTATTTCAACATGTTTCAGGTGTCTGTAAACAATTGTTATTACTCAGAAATGATTCTTAATGTGGCACAGCTGCCATAAGTGACACCTTTCATTTATCACATGATTTTCAAATAGCAGGCAATGTTTGGGCACCCTAAGGGACAAAGTAAGTGCACATTTAAGAAAAGGCTGATTATTTGGATATAGACCACTGTGTTCCAATAAGAAGCTATGACTGTAGGATTATAATGGGCATGAGAACAATGTTAAGCTACTTGACAGCTTCAGTACCTGGATAGCTCAGAATCAGAAAACATTTAAGCCAAATAAAAAAATATTTAAGGAGACCTGATTAAAATGTGCTCGGTGCTGAGCACCTTCGAATAATGGCACTTCCTCGGCTGTCTCTGGCTTTCAAACTTTAAGGCCTCATACACACGGGCGTTTTATAACAAATAAGCAAAACGCCAGGTCCGACGTTTTTTAAAAAATCGGCGTTTTTTGCGGCGTTTTGCATCGGCGTCGGCGCCAATAGCCGTTTTTTAAAAAAAAATCAGTCCTCTGCTATTTTTCAACCTAAAAACGCCGGCATCAAAAAACGCTTGTTAACGCCGGTATGGCGTTAGCGGGCGTTAGTGAGCGTTTTGCCAATTGGCGTCAAAAAACGCCAAAACGCTACAGCTACAGAACGCGATGGTCCCGCGTTCTAAAAACAGCTCACTAACGCCGACGCCCTCTACTGCTCACTAACGCTGGCGTTTTTAGAAGGCCATTGAATAACATGGAGAGCTGCAAAAAATGCCTACAAACGCTGGCGTGCAAAACGCCCGTGTGTATGAGGCCTTAATCACAGGTTGAGAACAAGCATGCATCAAGTAAAATCAGATGATGATCTGCATACCTATTTCAGATCAATATCTTACCTAGAATTAAGACTTTAGGATCCGTTCACAAAGATATATGAATTATATCAATTGCATTTTTAACTTTACCTAACAATAATTTTCTTATTAAAAATTTTAATTGACAAAGCTTATTTGTACTTGCATTAAATGAATATTTAGGTAATGAAAGTGCCTATTAGTGTCCATTTTTTTTCTTTACCGCAAAAGGCATACATTTATGCTCTATTTAGTAGTAATCTCATAAGACTTCATCATTTCCTCCAATCGGAAGCTATAGGTATGTTAGGGAGTGATACCTTGTGCAATTTTCTTTGTGAATTTTACCCTTTGGATCAGCATGACAGTTAGGTAGCTAGATTTTTCAGAGGAGATATTAGTAGCAGCAGCCTTTGTCTTTCGATAACACAGATTTATTTTGGAAAAGCAAATGTTTCCTGTAACAGCCACTTAGATTGTAGATGTCATTTTAGTAACAATGGTTATGAAAACATCAGCTGATATGTGAGTGTCTGCTATTAATAACACCTCTGCTTTTTAATGCTCAATTTTTGTAGATAAGCTTCAATAAATTCTGCATTCTGTCAAAGCTGACATAATGTTTTAAATCTGGAGCTTAGAAGACAAATATTGAACAGTAGCAGAATCTGAGGAATTGTGTATTATGAAATGGTCAATAAGAAGACCAGACTTGGTGAAATGCTTTGTCGTGACCTATGACAAGTAGTTCATAGAACACATCACAGAAGTTCAAGCATTTCTGTAAAGATCAGAGCAAGCCACTTTTCTTGGAGTTATTGCTGCTAAACTGTGTTTTGCCATTTGCTAAGTTTACTGAGTTGCTATAAAGAATTACATGATATATATATATATATATATATATATATATATATATATATATATATATATGAAAAAGAAGTGATGAAGGAAAGAATACACCAGCTTCAAGATCAGTCACTTTATCCCATAACCGTGTCTGCAAACAGTCTTACCATTTCTTGTCTATACCTTGCAAGTTACTTTCATATGGTGCAGGTCCCAGGGATAATAAAGTGTACACTGCCAATTAATGACTATCCTGTTATATGTTCTGTTTTACTTTGTCAACATCAAGGTTGCCAACCATCCCTATTTTTACAGACAGTTTGTAAAAAAGCACCCCCATTTCTCCAATGCATGGACTTTTACTGTGGGCCGAACGACTCCCTGTTCGGAACTTTCGAACATTGTGAAAGTTCGGAACCGAATAAGGAACCCCATTGAAGTCTATGGGACTCGAACTGTAAAAATCAAAAGTGCCCATTTTGAAGGCTTATATGCAAGCAATTGGGCATACAATGGTTGTTGGGGGTCCGGGTACTTCCCTGGGGGACATGTATCAATGAAAAATACGGTTTGTAAAAAACTTCAATTTTAAATGAGCAGTGATTTATTGATGCCTAAAGTGAAAGCATAAAAATGGAAAATTCCATTCTACCTGTAAAGTGGCACATCTGTACTGTGTATAGAAGCTGCTGCAATAATAATTGCATTTATAAAGCAAAAAAAATGACATTTTCCCCGCAAGCTTTCTTTATTTTGAAAGCAACGGCTTGGGGAGCCAGTCTGTATGATGACGCCATAATGTAGTGCACTGGGAACAAGATTAGAGATTTTTTGGATAAATTCTTCTGTCTCTTCCATAGACTTTGGGTAGAAGTAACAGGTGCAGAAAAATTGGTCTTTGGGTGTCAGTGGTGCCTTCACACCGTAACCCTATTGAGGTACTCTTGATGAAAGCAAGAATTGGCCTTGCTGTCAAAAACTGAAATTATATGCACCTGCCAAACAGGTGCAGAAAAATTGGTTTTTGGGTGTTAATTGTGCCCATGAAACCTACACCAAAAACATTCTTCCAGATGAAATCAACACCCACAATGCTAGGCAGCCTAGAAGTTGTGCAGAGATTCCACATCCCAACAACTCTTAATCAGCGACATTGGCATCAGGGCTTTATAGCTGCTGGTAATCCAGGACTGATTCATTTTGATAAATGTCAGATGGTCCACGGAGTCTGTGGACAGATGCGTTCTATTAACAGTAACAAAACCTCCAGCAGCACTGAATGCCCATTCCAAAAGCACGATGGATGCAGGGCAGCCCATCAGCTCAGTTGCATGCTGGGCAAGTTCTGGGTAGTTTACTGGGATGTGGAAGCTGACAGCTCTGAAATTGCGAAATGCATAACTTAGGCAGCCTCTTTCTCCACCGTTCCTCTCTTGACCAACAGAAGCCTCAACACTACATTTTCCATGACACTGTAACCTGCCAGAGTTAGGAAAAGCATTAGATAAACCCCTCTCTAAGGTGTCCTCAAGAGACTTCATCTTCTGCACTCTCTGTGGGGATGGGATGAGTTCTGAGACTTTGGCCCCTTTCACATGGGCATTCCATTCAGGTCCACCTGTCAGTTTTTCAGGAGGACCTGAACGGACACTCCATGCAGGCCTATGGACCGGGGCATGTCAGCAGTGACATGTCCGCTGACATCCCGCCGATCTCTGATCCGATCCTGTCCGTGAAATCCAGACAGATGGAACCCCTATTTTCCATCCATCTTTAGAATCAGATCGGAGCGGATCGGATGAAAACGGGCAGGCGGATCCATTTTCATCCGATCTCCATAGAGGACAGCAGGGCTCTGAAAGATCTGTCTTCGCACAGTGAGCGGATATGGATCTGCCATCCGCCTGCTCAGTGGGGATCAGTGGATCAATCCCTGCTGAGCAGGGCGGAGTCCGCAAACGGACAAACCTGTGTGAAAGGGGCCTTTCCCCTTTTAACGGTGGTCAAGGGGGATTGCCAACCAATAGTAATCCTTTTCCTTTATGCCACATATTCTTGGGTCCTTTCACAGACTTTGAAGCATGAGTGAGCCCATGCACCACAAATTTTTGGAGGCATGAGAAGCAGACTCCTCTGGGTCACTAAAGATTATAGTATCTGAAACTGCCTCCTTCCAGCCACATATGACTCCCAAGTGTTCTGGGGATGGTACAGCGCATTCTGCAAATTCATTTAAGGGGGCAGAATCCACCAGACAGAAAAGCAGAGATCCAACACCTTATTACCTGCAATACTACCCATGTAGTATACGCCCTACTGTGTCCATGTAATCTTCTCTATATAGGAAGAACTAAGAGAAAGTTGCAAGTCCGTATTGCCGAACATGTTCAAAATATTAAGCAAGGTTTTAAGGACCATAGTGTCTTGCTACATTTCAGGCAGTTCCATGATAGAAACCCTACAGGCCTCAAATTTTGGGGCATTGATGGGGTCCACCCATCTTGGAGAGGTTCCTATATGGTAAGAGAAGTATCAAAGCTGGAAACGCAATGGATTTATTTGGCTGACACTTTGGATCTGAAAGGGTTAAACGTAGAACTGTATATCAACTGCTTTATAGGTGACTTGTAATCATGAAGGGATTTTATAAAAATTAAGGGAGCTGAATTCTTTGACCAATTAGTTAGGGTAGAGTGGATGCATTGGGTCGTTGGGTGTTCACTCTTCCCTGGTAGTGGGGGGTTGTTTCTGATGTGTGCCACCATTGTGGGGATGGTCGCTCTTGACCACATTGAGAGATCTGGAGCCCCTGTTCCCGGGTGGACGGCATTAACTGGGACGAACTTAACGATCGGGTGTTATAAGAGATGGAGTGTACACTAGTGTATATCTAGCTGAAATAGGAATAAGATATTTTACCTTTGAATTTATGTTGTTATTTCTAATCATGCTGATCTGCAAAGTAATATATATATACATTATTTTATGTGATTTTTAGGCACAAGGATTGCACACCAATGTATTTTATATGTTATCTGCAATTTCATATTTGTGGTAAACATTTTAACAATAATTATAACCATGATCGCTAACTGGCTGAGTTATTATAGCCGGTTGGTGTAGTGGGTTTTTAATATGATCTAAGCGGTCAGCAATCCGTTTATTTCTGAGGGGAGCAGATTGCAATGCTGCTTGATATACTTATAGGTATTATCATTGTTTCATACACATCTCTGGGATTTATCTTTGCGCCTGTGCTTGGCTCGTTGTGAGTGGCGATATATAGGGCTGGGATTGGAGGTTAGTGCAATCGATCCACCCAGAGTTGGATACGGATGAGACTTGCACTGCTCCGCCCAGTGAGAGGCGTCAGTTTCTCCGCACTGAGATGTGGATAAAGCCGGGTAGCCTAGCCATGTGGTCACGCCCTCTGTAGAAGTTGTGATGATGAAACGCGTCAGTGGTGACCCCGCTGCTACCGGAACTGACGTATGCGCTCCAACGCCAAGTGAGGTTCTCCCTGGATGAGAAGAGATGAAGGGCGAGTGGGGTGATGTACGCTGCCAGTGTGATATGTGATCTGTTGATGCTGTTTTTAATTCTTTACATTGTAAGTGTGGTTTTAGTGGGGCTGCAATACATGTACTGAAGTGAAATACACTATTTGAGGATTTTGTTTTTTTGGGGTACCGTATCCTGTGATCAAGCTCCAACTGTGGATTGGAGACCCACATCTTTTAGAGTACAGGCTCTTTGATCCTTGGTGTCTGGTAAGTGAGTACCCCAACGGGAGCGGGACACAAGAGGTGGTGTGCATCTTGGTGATCGTAACCAGTTTTATTAAGATCCTTCACTTTCCTATTCTGCACTGCGGACTCCAGCTTGTCATACATACTTATATGGACATTGATGGACTTTTATTTAGCGCTGTTTCATATGCTGAGTATTTAATTGGATTTGTGTTTATGCATGTGACGTTTGATGTGATTTACTATTGGAAGAACGGCTACTTTTAGAAGTGTATGAATACACAGTTGTTTTATATTTTTCCGCTGCATCTGTAAGCGCTAATCAGTGTAAAAATTGATTTAGAGCGCCAGTGTTTACACTCCTTATAGTGCACTGAAATAAACTGCGTTAAACAGCACATAACACACTGAAATATATGGCGTTAAACTTGCAGTAACACACTGAATAATATGGCATTAAACTTGCAGTAACAGACTGAAATATGCTACATTAACCACTTGCCGACAGCTGATCAGCATTTGACGGCGACAAGGTGGCTCTATTGCGCGGATCATCGTCATATGATGGCGGCCACGAGATCGAGCCCAGTGAGCGCGCGGGCGCACCGCCGGAGGCGCACCTGCGTGCTCACTGTGTCCGGGGAGGGCCAGGGAGCGGGTGTGGCGGATTGGATCTCCGCCGGCCACCCGCGATGCCCCTCCCGGAGTGAAAGAACGGAGGTCCGTGTAAGTAAACATGGACCTCCGTTCTGTGAGAGGGGGAAGGGCTGTGATCACAGCCTTCCTTTGCATGGAAGCTGTGATCACTTCCCTTCCCCAGCTAGGGCAATCCCCCCACAGTTAGAACACGCCCAGGGAACACAGTTAACCCTTAGAGCGCCCCCTGCAGGTTAACCCCTTCACTGCCAATGGCATTTACACAGTAATCAGTGCATTTTTATAGCACTGAGCGCTGTATAAATGCCAATGGTCCCAAAAAAGTGTCAAAATGTTCCCACATGTCCGCTGAAATATCGCAGTACCGCTAAAAATCGCAGATCGCCGCCATTACTAGTAACCACTTTTGCGCAAACCAATCAATAAACGCCGATTGCGATTTTTTTTATCACAAATATGAGGAAGAATATAAATCGGCCAAAACCGATGAAAAAAATGTTTTTTTATATTTTTTTGGGATTTGTATTTTAGCAAAAAGTAAGAAATTTGTTTTTTTTTTTTGCAAAATTGTCGCTTTTCTTTTGTTTATAGCGGCGATCAGAAATGATGCAGCAGTGATTAAATACCACCAAAAGAAAGCTCTATTTGTGGGAAAAAAAGGACGCAGATTTCCTTTGGGCACAAAGTCGCATGACCGTGCAATTGTCAGTTAAAGCGATGCAGTGCCGAATCGCAAAAAGGGCTCTGGTCAGGAAGGGGGCAAATCCTTCTGGTCCTTAAGTGGTTAAAGGTTCACTAACGCACAGAAATATGCAGCATTAAAATTGGATTAATGCACTGAACTATACTGCAGTAAATGGAATTTAGCACACTGAAATGTATGGCAATAAATTTGCAGTTATGCACTGAAATATACTGCGTTAAATGGCATGTAACACACTGATATATACTTGCAGTAACACACTGAAATAAACTGTGTTAAGTGTGTAATGCACTGAAATATACAGCGTTAAACTTGCAGTAATGCAATGAAATATATTGTGTTAAATGGTCACTACACTCACACTGACTAGACTGTCCCTAGATTCACACTAATATAAAGATGAATGGTGGTCACACTACACTGACACTGACTGAGCAATCCCTAGATTCACACTAATGTAAAGATGAATGGTGGTCACTACACTCACCCTGACTAATCAATCCCTAGATTCACACTAATGTAAAGATGAATGGTGGTCACTACACTCACCCTGACTGAACAATCCCTAGACTCACACTAAGCTGATATTCTACACTGACAATAGAATAACAATAGCATACTATAGCACACTAACTGTCTAGTAGCACTGAACAGAGCCCTGTTCTATCTCGCTCCACGCCGATATCACACTAAAAATTGTCGCTATTGTAAGAATACTTTTATAGTGTGGGGCGGGACTAAGAGCATGGAGCCATGATTGGATAGAGTCATCATGACAGCGTCCAATCATGGCTCTAACAGTGCTCTGTTCCCTGATTGGGCAAAGCTTTCATTGCTTCAGCCAATCAGGGCTTTCAGTGCACTGTGCTGCAGTGCAGTGACTTGTGGTCATTCGGTGGGCTGAACAAATGGTTGAACTCCCTAATAATCCAAACCCTGCATGGATGCCATTAATAGCAGATGTGGACAAGGTGGCTCAGTGTGAATTAAGAGCTAGGAAAGGAGTTCTGTGGGCACATGGGCGCCTCTATTTCTCTCTCTTTTCCACTCTCCTCTCCCTTCCCCTTCCCTCTCTCTACCTTCATCCCCATAACCTGACTGCTGCACACTATGCTGAGTTATATGTTACTTATTCCTGTCTTGAACCCTGCACTCTGTATCTTGCTGTACAATAATATAGCCCTGAACAAAGTGTTCATTGTCTTAAGAGTTGCTAGTTTTAATGAAGTTCTGCTTTAATCAGGTTGCCGTTGTATACCATTGTAATGGTAACAGATAGCTACCATAACCCCTGTATTTTTTTTCAGCTGGCGATTCTCTGTAAGATAAAAGTGGTCTCAGTGGCGGATTCGCCGCAAGATCACTTTTTTTTTTTTTTAATTCTTTATTTATATCAAACGTTGACATACACAGAACACACATTGCGACCCGCAAGTGCGGGTAATGGTTTTTTCAGAGAGTCATTCAGGCTGGATTATCTGTTACAGACAGCAGGTCAGCATCAATGCTAAAGGCAACACAGTGTAAAACAGAATGTGAGGCTAAACCAATGAGTATCAAACCAAAATTGCTTCTAAAGGCCATCCAGGTAGTACGACCCCACCAGGAAGGCAGTTGTATAACAGGAAGTGTGTGTCCATCTAACTGAGAGGAGGGCGAGCCGGGAGACCCCGCCCCGCCCTCCACTTCAACATAAACATTTGTTTCCAAATTTTTCTGAAAGGGCTAGTTGAGGCCTAGCTCTTTTTCGTAGAGAGGAAAGAAGGAGTATAGATAGAAGAAGGGGGGGGGGAGAAGGGAAAAAAAAAAAAAGGGAGGGAAGGGGAGGGATGAGTGTCCCGTGCCGGTGACAGGAGGAATGAGGGGCCCCCCAGGGAGGGAGCCACAGGAGTCACAGTGAATTTGAACAACAAGCAAGATTAAGAGCCGATCAATAACATTGTCAGGCAGCCACGCGCAGGTAGTCCTCTGTGCCAGTGAAATATCTCCAAGGCCTCCATTTGTCCCTGAACTGTTCCTCTGTGTCCGATAGAGGTGCAGAGAGCTCTTCCATACGGTGAATATGGTTAATCGGGCCTTGGTTGGGGGCTATGTCTGTTTCCATAAAGCTGGGATGCAGACCTTGGCTGCGTTGAGGAGTTGCATTGTAAGGGTTTTTTTATATTTCTTTAGGGGCATCTCCGTCAGGTGTTGGAGGCCCAAGGCTGGGTCATCCTTCACGTCCACGGCCGTTAGACTTTTAATAGTGGATGCTACATCGTCCCAGAATGGTTTTAGAGCAGGACATGACCAGAAGACATGTAGCATCGAGCCTCCCTCTGATCCACAACGCCAGCACACATCTGGGAGAGAGCCAAACATCTTGTGGAGGACCTGTGGCACTCTGTACCAACGAGGGAGTAACTTGTAGCCCGCCTCCTGGTATTGACTCGCCATGGACGACTTGTGGGCCAACAAGAGTATCTTATCGATCTGAGCTGGTGTAAATTGCCTGCCCAGGTCACCTTCCCAGCGCCGGATAAAGGGAGGGGTTGGGTCGCCGCCCGGGGAGGAGATGAGCTTGTAGAGGGCTGCCAGAGTATGTCTGGTAGGTTCCCCCGTATTACACATCACCTCAAAGGGCGTGAGATCGCGAGGGGTGAAGTGAGCCTTCTGCAATGTGGAAAGGAAGTGTCTAACTTGATGGGTGCTCAGGGCGTCCAGCGGGGGGTCAACCGACCCAGCTATGTCTGTTGTGGAGGGCAAAGCACCCTGAGACCAAACGTCTCTCAATCGTGTCTTTCCCTGGGAAGCCAATCTCCGAACCCCTTTACTCGTTATGCCTGGGATAAAGTCGGGATTCCCAATGATCGGTGTTAAAGGAGAGGGGAGCGGGGCCAGATCCGAGGAGCGCAAGACAGTTCTAGTGACCCCCAAAGTTGCTCCTATTAGTGGATGTTCACCCATGTCGCTGGGTCGGTCAGCCTGAATCCATGGCGAAGATACCAGCGGCAAAGAGGCCTCTGCAATCTCGAGGGTTACCCACTGCTTGGAGTCCGCATGGCAGTGCCAATCCACCACCCGAGCGAGGTGGGCGGCCCTATAGTAATTGAGTATGTCTGGTATACCCAGACCCCCAAGGGCCTTTGGCAGAGAAAGGGTCCGTAGTTTAATTCTGGCGGGTCTATGTGACCAGATGAAATCTCTGAAGAGGCCGCGCAGTTGCCCAAAAAAGTCCATGGGGATCCGTATCGGGATGGTTTGTAGAAGGTACAGGATCTGCGGTAGAATGGTCATCTTCAACGCCGCACAGCGACCGAACCAGGTGAGAATCAAGGAATGCCAAAGCTTGAGTTCTGCCTTCAGCTTGGCAAGAAGAGGGACAAAGTTGGCCGGGTACAAGTCCTTCAGATCCGAGGTTACAAATATGCCCAGATATTTGATGGGGGCCGCTGACCAGTTAAACTTGAAAGCGTCGCGGAGCCTGTCTAAAGTCGCTGGTGGAGTTGTGACATTCAATGCGGCCGACGTATCCACATTTATTTTGTAGTATGAAAGGTCGCCGTACACCCGTAGGGCCTCCAGGATGTTGGGGAGGGAAATGTCGGGAGAGGACACAAAAAATATCAGGTCATCCGCATAGGCGGCGACCTTGTGGTGACCGGAGAGATCCTGGATCCCTTTAATGTCTGGGTTGCCTCTGACCGAGCACAGGAAGGGCTCAAGGGTAAGGATGAAAATGATTGGGGACAGGGGGCAGCCCTGTCTCCTGCCATTTCCCAGAGAGAAATAATCCGACCTCCAGTCATTGGCTCTCACCGCCGCAGAGGGATGTGAATATAAAGCGAGAATCCAGTGGAGCATATTGGGGCCTAGACCAATGTGTGACAGGGGGGCCCGCAAGAAATGCCAGGCCACCCTGTCAATGGCCTTCTCTGCATCTGTCCATAACAGGAGCAACGATTTCCGGTGTCTCCGTGCATGAGCTATCAGGTCTAACACGCGAGTAGTGTTATCGCGAGCCTCTCGTTGGGGGACAAAACCAGCCTGGTCAAAGTGAACCAGAAGTGGAATATGTGGGAGGAGCCTATTTGCCAAAATTTTGGAGAATAACTTCAAATCTGAATTTAGCAGGGCAATGGGGCGGTAGCTTCCACATTGAGTAGGGTCTTTCCCCTCTTTGTGGATCAAGGTAATAATGGCCCTAAGTGTGTCGACTGGGAGGGTCCCCTCCCCTTTCAACGAATTGAAGGCCGCCAGGAAGTGTGGGGTCAGTAAGGATGGGAAAGCCCGGTAGTACGCTACTGTGAAACCGTCCGGGCCGGGGGCCTTATTCGGTTTCGATTGTGCTAAGGCTATGTCGAACCGCAAGATCACTTTTATCTAGGGCGGGAGAGGTGCCCCTCCTCCCGCCGTTGTCCCGTCATCTCCACCACTTACCGGACCCGCCGATATCGGCGGAGATGATAGATTTTGCTCCCCCCAGTGCCTGGATGCCAAGTGAGCGGAAGATGCCACCCACTCAGCTCCATAGCATTGCAGGGCGGAAGCAATGTCACAAGTCACTTCTGCCCAATTCTCTTAAAGGGGACATTTTTTTTTCAATGTCATTTTATTTATTTATTTATTTATTTTTATTGCATTTTAGCTAACTATGAAATCTGAGGTCCTTTTGACCCCAGATATCATATTTAGGAGGTCCTGGCATGCTTTTTTCTATTACAAGGAATGTTTACATGTCTTGTAATAGGAATAAAGTAATCAATTTTTTTAAAGAACGGTGTAAAAATAAAAAGTCAAATAAATAAGAAAACAAAAATTTAAAGGGCCCTGTCCCTGCAAGCTCACACGCAGAAGCGCATGCATACGTAAGTCACGCCCGCATATAAAAACGGTGTTCAAACCACAGATGTGAGGTAATTCTAGCACTAGATCTCCTCTGTAACTCAAAACTGGTAACCTGTAGGAATTTTAAAACGTCACCAATGGAGATTTTTAAGTGCAAATGTTTGTCGCCATTCCACGAGCGGGCGCAATTTTGAAGCATGACATGTTGGGTATCAATTTACTCTTGTAATAGTATCTTTCACAATATGGAAAAAAAAATTGTCTAACTTTACTGTTGTCTTATTTTTTAACTCAAAGAAGTGAAATTTTTCCAAAACAATCGTGCTTGTAAGACCGCTGCGCAAATACGGTGTGACAAAAAGTATTGCAGCGACTGCCATTTTATTCTCTAGGGTGTCAGAGAAAAAAATATATAATGTTTGGGGGTTCAAAGTCATTATATAGCAAAAAAACTGATTTAACTTGTAAACAACAAGTGTAAAAAAGGGCTCCGGGGGTGAAGTGGTTAAGGTAGGCTCAATCAGACAAAGTGATATCTTTTTATATTTCAATCAATGTGTGAATTTTTGAATAAACAAAGAACAAAGGTACAAAGCATAAAGTTCTCCTACAGAAGAGCAAAATTCACACCCACATCATTTGAGTGAACAAAGATTTTTTTCAGTTATAATAAATCCAGTGTCATATAGAATCAAAAATGGACTCAAGAATCTGCCTGACACCACAGATGGCCATACCGACTCTCCAAGAAGGAACTGGATGTCCCTTCATAGGAAAAGGGATCTATATCCACTTCACCTTTTTAACAAATGGGTGTATTGCACTCTGGGTTGGTCCCAAACAAGTACAAATATTATTGAGGTCCTGGGTTGATCAAACACTCTGTAACATTAGAAAGTAAGATCAGACTGGAAAGGAGAAAAGAGTGAAAAAGTTACCATAGTTGGTAGGCAGGGTGTTCTTGGGGCCTCATTAGTCCGCCGATATGTATCTAATCCACGAATCCCATGTCTTGTCAAATTTTAATTAATTGTTTTGGAAGGTACATGTGAGCTTGTCCCTGATCATAATCCAATTCAATTTTTGTTTGATGTAATCGAGTGTCACCACAGGCTGCTTCCAGCAATTCTGGCTGCCAGGATCATGCAGGAAATTAATAATTTCACGTTTTTGTCCGGATTCCATTTCTGGAACAGAGCAAGTTCCAGGGACCTAGGGACACGTACTCCCTTTATCGATCAGATGAGGATAAAGACTAATTCACAACCTTAATACATTAGGGCTTTGCCACCATATATGGTACATAGTGCCTAATTGACCACACGATCTAAAAGAGGCTGAAGGCACAGATGGGTGTATCTTTGCAATTCTAGTTGGCACCCAGTACCTTCTCAATGTTTTATAATTGGATTCTATCAGGGGAGATTTTTATTCTTTGATCTATGGGGGATGTATACAAAGTTCACAGCGTAGTGAGAAATTAGGTTCCAAACCATAAAATCTCTAAAGCTAGTCCCATGAAAGGCTGCCAAATGCTTTTTTGTACATCCCACTGAGTTTGAACAAAAGAGATTAAAGCCAGAGTTCTCTGCATTAGGTCTAATGTCTGGTGATATTGAATGAATGAAGCCTGATTAGTCATTGTGTATATATATATATATATATATATATATATATATATATATATATATATATATATATATTGCTCTGTATATATTGCTCTGTAAAAGAGTTAAGCCATAGGACGAGGGTTTTAGTGATAATTTGTAAGTCAGAATTGATTAGTGAGATTGGCCAATAATTAAGGACATCTGTTATTGGGTTTTCAAATGACTCTAATAAATGCTTTGTTGTCACCTTGAGGGATAGACTCTCTATCTCATAAGTGATTAAAGCAAAGTACCATATGAGGGGTTAAGTGATCTGAGAATTTATTATAATGATTGTTCGAGAAGTTCTAATGACTTTATGGAGTTCCTCGAAAGGGATGTATGTGCCACTCAGGCTCGTTAGAAAAGGGATATATGAATGGCGCATCCACAACTGCTGTTAGAGTGCTGACAGGGGATGGAGCCTGTCCTGGCTCCTACAATGATTCAGGAAAGAAAGGAGTATATCCTGGAATTCTCACATCTAAGATATCCTAAGTAGAGTTGAGCGAACACCTGGAAGTTCGGGTTCTGCTGGTCCGTCCGAACTTCGGGACAAAGTCCGGGTCCGGGTCCGGACGGAACCCGAACGATCGCACGGACAACGAACCCCATTGAAATCAATGGGGACCCGAACTTTTAGGCACAAAAATGGCTGTAGGAAAGTCCTGGAAAGCCCCAGAGGGCTGCAAAAGGAAGTAAAATGGGGGTAAGGGTAGGGCAAGCGCCCTACAAAAAAATGGGGACAGGGAAATAACTTTAAATATTTTTAAAAAAATAAAAACATAAAAAATGCAAAAATGGAGATGAATGTGGTTCATCTTCAAACTGTGTCTGAAAAGTATTAATTAACGGTAGAAGCCATATAACTGTTCTAAAATCATCTTCAAACTAGGGCAAGTGCCCTACAAATAAATGGGGATAGGGAAAATAAATTAAAATCAAATAAAAAAATGGGAAGGGGGATGGATGTAGAGTAGGAGCCTAGAGGTTGACTAGGCCGTGACCGTGGCAGTGTAGGTGGAAGTGGCGGTGGTAGTGGAGTAGGAGGAGGTAGCCAACATGTTTTTTTTTT
>BLSH010436519.1:212554-227060 GCA_018402905.1 Glandirana rugosa
TATATATATATATATATATATATATATATATATATATATATATATATATATATATACGTAATATTACCCAACGTCCTTTTTTAATAAGACCGACTGCGAAATTTACTTCTTTTGTCTATTACTTATGTCTTGGACTGTCTATTTCTTATTGTTTTGTTATACGTATAAGTCTATGATTCTACACGTAAAAGTATGTTACCATACTGTAAAAATATCGGTCAAAAATCTTTCACTTTTCCTTTTATTTTTACCTGTGATCTGTACTATTGTCGTTGATATCCATAACGTTTGTTTTCCTACCTGAGAGAACACCTTATCCAGTTATTACCACCTAATCAAGAACTACTTATTGGTTTACTTCTAGTTAAGGTGACAAGTCATTAGTTTGTATCAAAGTTAATTGTATATGTTCTTTTTTTATATATATATATATATATATATATATATATATATATATATGTGTGTGTGCAGTTACCTATATGCAGTATAAAAATATACTGTATATATTATTTAGTGTACATAAGGAAAAGGAAATAGATCATCCTTCTAGATACAAACTAAACGATCGTATCAACCAAAAAACATTAACCACAACAATATTAGCTCTTGCATGAAACAGTAGAGGTACAGAAGCATACAATTTCTATATGTATAAACATGAAAAAAGGGTTCAAATTGAATCATGAACATTTAATTTTCATCTATGTAAAACAATCAGGCAAATCATGTAACAAAATCAACAAACAACTATCTCAAAGATGAAAATGGAAGGCTGGATCATGATTTCATTTGAACCATTTTTGATTATCATGTATAGATGCACTCCTGTGATCTGCAGGAGAAGTATAGCCAAACAAGCTTTGGCTGTACTTCTCCTTTAATGAATGTGCACTTGGTGGGTACAGCTGAGATCTTGAGAAAGGGTGAGAACATCCAAAACCTTAATTGACTTGTTCTAAGTGTACTATTATGTATCTATAAATGCAGCTGATTTACAAGATTAAAGGAGAATTTGCAGTAGATTTTTATCTGGCAGGTGGAGCTCTAGTTTCCTTTTAATATTTAAATTGCTTTATTAAATGAACCTATTGCTCACAGACCTCAATAGCATATTGAGGTCAGAACGATACCTCAGTTCATCCCCACTGGTGCACTGGAGGAAGGGGAGGTTGGAATTGTATATGCAAAAGACCAACACTCAGGGCCAACGCCACCATAAAGCAGCATAGGCAGCCGCCTTAGGGTGCCAGACCAAGGGGGAGGTATAATGCCCCTGTGTAGACAGATCCAGCCACCTCCTCACTCCTGGTTCTACTCAATTTTCTCTCCTCACTCACCCGCTGTGTTTTGCCCTCGAGTCCTCCCCCACAATTTTGCTGTGTCTCCTCCCACAGCGTGTAAACCAGCACTGTCCTCGTCTCTCATTGAGCGTTGGCTGCGCGGGGGCTTCTTGCAGGATCAGAGTTGCTCCCATGGTGGAACTTTACTACTTGCATCCACCTGCTGCGATTCCGCTCCATCCCCGGACAAGTCCAGTGTGTGCAATTCAGCCTTAGCAGCAGTGTGAGCAGGAGGGGAGAAAGCTGGTACTAAGAGCAGCCAGCCAGATGTGTGGCATCGGGCACAAGATAGGGAACCAAGGCAGCTGTGGCAAGTATGATTTCTTTGATGAATATATCTTGTAATTATCCTGTTGTTAAGACCCCACAATACATGTCAAAATCATATGTATTGTAAACAGGGTTACAAGGTAAGTTATCCATGAATATTCTAATGTTCTGGGTAAAAATATGTACGATAACTTAAGGCAATAGAATGTTATAGTTATTTTTTTTTTTTTTGTCAGTAGTGTCAGGCTCCTCCTTCTCTGTCCGGTTAGTAGGCTGGGGCAGGGAGATGACACTTAATTTTACTTCCTTAGCTAGAAAGGAGTGTAGTGTCATTATCCTGGCTTTGTGTATATCTAAAGCCAAAACCTTTTTTAATTTGGATGGTGTAGGGAAGGATTAGAGCTGATGTCAGTTTCCTTACTGCAGTACATGGGGGAAGCTAGCGGCGCCATAGAAGGGGACATTGAATGTTCCCCCTGACCAGGGCTCTACACTGGGCAGACAAGGGACCGCACCCCAGGCACTCACAGTATAGGAGGACAGCAGGAGGGGGAGACAATTAAAGGATACATTGGAGACACATCAGGGGACATAGGGGACAACATACGCCATCTATCCCTGGTAGAAGAGCCACGTAGATCCACAAATTTTTCCTAGGAAGGCTGATCCTACATCCATATCACCTCAATATACCAGAGCGCAGTACAGCTGCTTACCTCCCACTCTATGGTCATATACCGATTACAGATTACTTTGCTGGATCGCAGTGAAGAGAGGTTTACCAGTACACCTACCACCTTTTCCAACTCCCCTCTGCACCTAAGGGAGTCAGAATCCCACACAATAGGAACTTTAACACAGTAAGTCAAAGGAGAGTCAAGGAAGAGAAAAGAGTTGTTTTTTTCTTTTTCTGCAGAAGAGATCTACCCCAAGGACCTCTCACCGACTCCCGGTCGTAGACTTTTATTAGATGTGGGGACAGTTTGTGGCCGGGGGAAATAAAATGCACCTTCGCCTAAGTAAACAAAAATCCTTGCACCGCCCATGCCAACACTGCATGTTTGGCATACACCTGTTTCCAACTTCGGTAAAGGCTCTGTTTCAACACGCCCAGGGAACACAGTTAACCCTTAGAGCGCCCCCTGCAGGTTAACCCCTTCACTGCCAATGGCATTTACACAGTAATCAGTGCATTTTTATAGCACTGATCGCTGTATAAATGCCAATGGTCCCAAAAAAGTGTCAAAATGGTCCGACATGCCTGCCCCAATATCGCAGTACCGCTAAAAATCGCAGATCACCGCCATTACTAGTAAAAAATAAAAAATATATAAAAACCCCAGAAATGAATTCTCATCATCCGTAAACGCGGCCACTTTTGCGCAAACCAATCAATAAACGCAGATTGCGATTTTTTTGCCAAAAATATGAGGATGAATATAAATTGCCCAAAACCGATGAAAAAATATGTTTTTTTATATATTTTTTGGGATTTGTATTTTATCAAAAAGTAATAAATTTGGGTCTTTTTGTAAAATTGTCGCTCTTCTTTTGTTTATAGCGGCGATCAGAAACAACGCAGTGGTGATCAAATACCACCAAAAGAAAGCTCTATTTGTGGGAAAAAAAGGACCCAAATTTCGTTTGGGTACAACGTCGCATGACCACGCAATTCTCAGTTAAAGCGACACAGCGCCGAATCGCAAAAAGTGTTCTGGTCCTAAAGTGTGAAATCCTTCCGGGGCTGAAGTGGTTAAGAAAAGTACAGCACCTTTCCTGTTAATACAGGAAATTAAAACACAAAGATCTGTACAAGGGACATAACTTACAGTCAGTATAAGGTGTCCCTTGTACTGATGCCTCCTCCTTTCAGTGAAATCTTCTTCCATACATGCCCGACCCCCCCCCCCCCCACACACACACACACACCCCTGCCACTGTAAAGTTCTGGTATTTCAGGGGTTAATAGGCACTGTGTCAGGCTCTCATCAAGTGTAAATTAGAGTAAAAGAGTAAATTAATGAATGAAAAGCAATCTATGAATGGAGGATGGACGCGGTTGAAGGGTCTGCCCTCTGTATACATAGATCCTGATGCATTCATAGAAGCTGTAAGTTCTGTATTGTAAGTTACAATTACAGTTGTGCTCAAATGTTTAATCATTGAATTTTGGCATTGATATTGAAAATATGACTGATCATGCAAATAAAAATGTCTTTTATTTAAGCATAGTGATCATATGAAGCCATTTATTATCACATGATTGTTTTGTTCCTCTTTAAATCATAATGATAATAGAAATCATTCAAATGGCCTTGATCAAAAGTTTACAAACTCTGGAATGTTTGGCCTTGGTACAGAATAGGGATGGGCTCGATGTCTGAGTCGAACATAAGTTTGACTCGAACATCGGGTGTTCATTTGTTCGTAGAACAAACAAACATATGGGGCACTCGCGGGATGTTCACCTGCCGACGAGCGTCCCATAATGCACTGCGAGATCGCAGTGCATTGAAGGTTGCTGATTGGCCAAAGCATGCACCTGACTTGTATGTTTTAGCCACTCACAGCGAGAGCCATGATTGGCCAAAGGCAGGGTGCCTTGGCTAATCATGGCTCAGGGGCTAAGGCCATGCCCCACACTATATAAGGCTGCTTACACAATGGCTGTATATAGTGTATATGAATGTAGATTGGGCAGGGTAGTTAACGTATTGTGTGGTCAGTCAATGTAGAATATATCATACAGTGTAGTGTAGAGAATATATAATACAGTGCAGTGTAGAGAATATATAATACAGTGTAGAGTAGAAAATATACAATACAGTGTAGTGTAGAGAATATATAATACAGTGCAGTGTAGAGCAGTGGGCGGGGGGCCTCCCATGAGGCGGAGTGTTTTCTATTTTTGCTATTTTTTGGGTCCATCGGGCGGCGTGATTGACAGTGGATTTACTTTGCGTGCCCCAAAGCATCCATCCCCCATGCTGAGGGCATGTGGCCTGGTATGGTTCAGGGGGGGCTGCTTGCTTTTTGGGGGGGACCCCACACCATTTTAAATTTTTGCGTGGAGTTCCCCTTAAAATCCATACCAGACCCGAAGGTCACTGCTTCTTTAAAAGCGATTGTTTTAAAAACTTTTTTTTTTTGCATTGATACAGGTCACCTAGGGCAGCCCCCGGGACCCCATACAATTTATATGGCAATAACTTTCATATAAGCCTTTAAAATGAGGACTTTTGATTTTTCATGTTCGTGTCCTATTGGTTTTTATTAGAGTTTGCATGTTCACTAAAATTTTTTGCCTGTTTGAGATGTTCTGGTGCGAACCGAGCGGAGGGGTGTTTGGCCCATCCCTAGTACAGACACACAAGGTGACACACACAGGTTAAATGGCAATTAAGGGTTAATTTCCCACATCTGTGGCTTGTTGAATTGCAATTAGTGTCTGTGTAAAAATAATCAATGAGTTTGTTAGCTCTCGTGTGGATGCACTGAGCAGGCTAGATACTGAGCCCTGGGGAGCAGAAAAGAACTGTCAAAAGTCCTGCATATCAAGGTAATAACATATCAGAACAATCAAGAAAGATTGCAGCCCCAACTGCCAGAAGAACTGTTTGGGATACAAAGAAAAACTCACAGGTAACCTCAGAAGAAATACAGGCTGCTCTGGAAAAAAAACAGTGTGGTTCTTTCAAGGAGAACAATACGATGATACTCAAACAAAAATAGCTGCATGGTGGAGTTGCCAGAAAGAAGCCTTGTCCTAAACTAAAAAGCCCGTTGAGGCATGTTAAGGTGTTGTCAGGCATATTGTAACCAGGCTTTTTTGTCATATCCCCAATAGCCACAGCAATGAATGCACTTCTGTGCTTATGGGACTTAAACCCAGCCTATGTGTTTCCTGTAGTTCTGATAATCTTTCATCTCATAGACATAATTTAAAAGCAGCAAGGCATAGTGATTATAACAATTCTCTTCTGGCCTCGCAGGCTGTAATTTTCTCTTCTGCAATCTGTGCTATTGGACCCCATGCAATATTGCTCTTGCAGATTGTGCATCTCATTTTTCCGGCCCATATGCCTCACCCATTCCTGGAGAAACACAATCTAGCAGCTTGAATATAGACAAGGAAAAACAAAAAAATCAAGTGTTCTCTTCCTCAGTAATCAGTAACTCGTTGAAAACTTGTGAATCATCTACTAATGCTGCTTATTCCAGAGCTTGAGAACAATGCATAACCTATGCATCAAGGCTAAACTTAAAGCGGTAGTAAACCCTAAAATCTATTTTTACCTACAGGTAAGCCTATAATAAGGCTTACCTGTAGGTAAAAAGAATATCTCCTAAACCTGCATGGTTCAGGAGATATTCGCCCTGCATGCAGCCGCTGACATTAGCGGCGCATGCGCTCTGACGATCCGGCCGAGGCGGCCGGCAACTCAGAGCTGGCTGCCGGTGCGAAGAGCTCCCGCGCGCATGCGCGGGAGTGACGTCACGCGGCTCCGGCCACTCACAGCGCCGGAGCCGCGTACCCGGAAGACAGAAGAGGACAAAGATGTCAGCGTCCTTAGCGCTGACCGACTCGGGCATCGGGGGCCTCGTTCTAAGGTAAGTATTTCATAATATGTTAGTATGCGATGCATACTAACATATTATGCGATTTTCTTGCAGGATTTTTTTTTATTTTTATTTCTATCAGCGGGTTTACTACCGCTTTAAGTTCAAGCATGTTTTAGGTTTTATACAATGGACTGGATATCAATATAGGGGTCAACTAGAGAGGGTCTTCATCTAATAGTGATACAGTATATTAATAAATTTGAGTTGATCGTGCTGCCCTCAACACAGTAGGCTTTGGTAGATCTATTGTATTTATATAAAGATGGCGCAGGGCTTAAGAAATAAATGAGTCCATAAAGAATCAGTCCAAAGATAGTGTGCAGCACACTTCACATCAAAGGTGGTTATCTGAAAATAAGAAGAGAGGAAACCATTACCGGCACCCGATAACACTGCTGCTTACCCTCTTTAATGGACCCTCATCACAAAGGTCACATAGGCATTGGATAAATAAAGGACGCCCTTCAATCTCCACACATCTCAATTAAGGCAGGCAAATGGGAATACAAGTGTAAACAGCCCAGTCTCAGCTTTCCTTTCCTGATACTCCAACAGTGACCACCATTGATTAATCCATCTCATGAAAATGTAAAGAGATAAACCTCATGATGTAGTATTTCCAAACACCTTTATTTAGATAAAAGGAGATTCACGCACATGCTCCGCATAAAAACACGTTATTTTCAATGTAAACATCCAGCGTTCCCCACCAACAAGATGGCTGCCGTGTCCCAGCACACACCGTCACGTCGCTGTCTCCCCTTATGCGTTTCGTCATGGGATGACGTCTCCAGGAGCATTGCTTGACGGATGCTTGAGTGCTTTATATATGTGGAACAAAATATGTAAACGCCAGAAATGACCTGCGTTCCAATCTCCGGAAGCCATGACATTAATCATAGCTATGAGAAAGCAGTTATAATTGGTTTGAAAATGTGTTTCACAGCAAGAATGTAAAAATGGATTAAAGTGGATGTAAACCCACCACCCACCCAGTATAAACTAATGACACAGTACATGCAAGCCTCCTGCATATATCCCTACCTTGCAAATGTCCTTCCTGTAAGCACTAGCAGCTCTGTAAAACTCTGAAATCAGAGGGTGTCTGTGTTTGCTGGAGTTTAGTGGGTGGAGTTGTGATGTCACAAGCCTCCCCACCCACCTCTATACTGAGACATTGAGGAGGGAGGGAAGGGGGAGTGTAAAACTTTCTCTGCTGTGTGAAGGAGATAAGCAAATTGCTTGTCATTCACAGAGCAAGGGGAAATTGACTGTGTATTTCCCTGTTAGTCGGACTTTCTCTTCCTGAAAAAAGATAAGCTCATTACTCACAGTTGGATTAACTCTTTGTGGCAAGACTAGGCACAGATGACATGACATGCTATACTCTACCAGGCAGTATTATTAATTCAATTTTTTTTTCGGGTTTACAACCACTTTAAATAATCTAGCCGATACAAAAAATAGTATATAATAACCAATTGATAAGTGACAAAAAAATTGGATATATCACAAATCTAGGAATTCATTAAAAATGAATATATATATATATATATATATATATTTATATATATATATATATATATATATATATATATATATATATATAAATAAAAACTCTAGCGATACAATGATGCCTGGAAGCAGTGCCATCTTGTGGTCATGGGGAATATTACATAATAGATAAATCAACATGACAGTATTATGGCATTCACATTTATGTTAAAAAGCGACAATATTGCATAATCCCAAATCAACTAATCAAATTCATTATAAAAGAATATAAATTAAAAAATGGAGTCCAAAGTGACAGATATTATACCCTTCAAATCCACGAGAAAGTTTGGCAGAAAAAAACTGTTGTCATTGATCAACACATGCTATGCATTGCTAATAAATGCGTTTACATCCCACTCGATGTTCATACCGAAGGGGCTATAAATTTTAGCTTTGTAAATCCATTGGGTTTCCAATTTGGGAACCTCCCTAATCATATTGCTCCCCCTCCAGCTCCCAACAAACCAGTTTATACCCAAAAACACGGCCCCTTTGGGTTTCGGTTATGGTGAGTGGCATATTGTTTTGAGAGACTATGTTTAGGGTAACCTTTTTTGATGTTGGTCACATGTTCCTTCAACCCTGTCTGGAGTTTACGGGTAGTGCAACCAATGTTCTCCAAACCACATGGACTCCGAATAAGATAGACTGCATTCTTAGAGGTGCAGGTTATAAAAGGTTTGATTGAAAAGTTCTCATGAAACTCTTTTGGTGGGCTCTATCACATTTGGAGCAACCTGAAGTCAAAGTGGTGAAGCTCCTCTTTAAACAACTGCAGGTGACTCTGAAAGAAGAGGTCCCAGGGCCCTATCATTCCGTAATCATTCCAGTGTCTGCGTAGGATCTTCTTTATTGCTGAGTGGAATAGGTAGTGAAAAATGCAAATTTAAAGGTTTGGTAGGTTAATAGACCAAAAAGAGGCTTCAGAGGGGGGAGGCGGGTCTGCTCAAAAAAGAATGCGGGTCTGAAGGACTCGGGTCTTTTTAATTTGAGCACTGCCGTTATCACGAATGAGGAAAAGTATGTACTGAATCATGGCCTCAAGTTTGTCCTTCCATGTCCACTCAAAAAATTTGAGACTTTCATAGATATTCAGAAGTGTGTCCGAAAGATGAATATTAAGACCCTTTTCAAACTAACAATACTGTTACCTCAAGAGTTAGAAATACCTCCCTAGCTAATGGCCTAATCCACCGGGTAATCTGACCACCTCTATTTCAGTATTTAGGGGTATGGTTACTTTTGGGTCACTTTTTTCCATGTAGGAAATGTTCCATTTGTCAGATTAATGTACAAAGGTGCAGGAAGGTGGATTCTTTTGAGTCTAACTCTACCCATGAGCATTTTTCAATCAAACCTTTTATAACCTGAACCTCTAAGAATGTACAGTAGTTTATCTTATTCGGTGTCCGTGTGGTTTGAAGTACATTGGTCGCACTACCCGTCGCACTACCTGAAACTCCAGACAAGGTTGAAGGAACATGTGACCAACATCAAAAAACATAGTCTCTCAAAACACTATGCCACTCACCATAACCGGAACCCAAAGGGGACTGTGTATTTGGGTATAGGCAGGTTTATTGGGAGCTGGAGGGGGAGCCATATGATTAGGGAGGTTTCCAAATTGGAAACCCAATGGATTTACAAAGCTAAAATATATAGTCCCTTCGGTATGAACATCGAGTGGGATGTAAACACATTTATTAGCAATGCGTAGCATGTGTTGATCAATGACATAACAGTTTTTTTCTGCCAAATTTTCTTGTGGATTTGAAGGGTATAATATCTGTCACTCTGGACTCCATTTTTTAAGTTCTATTCTTTTATAATGAATTTGATTAGTTGATTTGGGATTATGCAATATTGTTGCTTTTTAAAATACATTTGAATGCCATAATACTGTCATGTTGATTTATGTATTCTGTAATATTTCCTATGACCACAAGATGATGCTGCTTCCAGTCATCATTGCATCACTAGAGTTTTTTTTATCTATTAGTTTTTATTGAATTCTTGTGATCTATCCATGTTTTTGTCACTAATCAATTGGTTATTATATAGTATTTTTTGTATCGGCTAGATCATTTAATCAGTTTTCAAATTCTTGCTGCGAAACGCATTTTCAAACCACTTCTAAATGCTTCCTCATAGCTATGTTTAATTTCATGGCTTCTGGAGATCAGAACGCAGGTCATTTCCACTGTTTACGTATTCTGTCTCGCATATATAAAGCACTCGAGCGTCCATCAAGCCACGTCCCTGATGACATCATCCTATGACAAAACACATAGGGAGGAGTCGGTGATGTGACACTGGTGTATGCTGGGACACGGCAGCCATCATGTTGGTAGGGAACACTGGATGTTTACATTGAATACAGCATGTTTTTATGCAGAGCATGTGAGTGAATCTCCTTTTATCTAAACGTGTTTGGAAATACTACACCATGAGGTTTATCTCTTTACATTTTCATGGGATGGACTAATCTATGGTGGTCACTGTTGGAGTATTGGGAAAGGAAAGCTGAGACCGGGGTGTTCACGTCTGCATTCCCATTTGCCTGCCTTAATTGAGATGTGTGGAGATTGAGGGACGTTCTTTATTTATTTAATGCCTATGTGACCTTTGTGATGAGGGTCCATTAAAGTTGGTAAGCGGCAATGTTATCTATCAGGTGACGGTGATGTTTTCCTCTTCTCTTATTTTCTGATAACCACCTTTGATTTGAAGTGTGCTGTACACCACCTTTTCACTGATTCTTTATAGACTCATGTATTTCTTAAGCGCTGCACCATCTTTATATAATTTCTATGTTGTTGTTCATCAATGTTGTGCCAGCTTTTTATTAACTATGTTGTAGATATACGCGCAGCAGTAACCCATTCTCTACATCTATTGTACTTCCCTCTACTTTCATCTTTGCTGATTACATTTTACTTGCATTAACCACTTTTTTGGCTTGTTAACCCATCAGTATGATGCCATGCTTGTGTCAGGAAATCAGAAAATTGTATACTTATTAGTAATTTTCCTTTCCTGATACATTAGTTTAGCAGTTTAAATGTTAATCTTTGAAATTTTTATTGTGTCTTATTTGTGCTATTGTGGGCTAGGCTATAATGGATGCTGGTGTAGAGAGGGATTATAAAGGGTTACTTTGAAAGTCCAAGAGTAACTCCACTTTTGTTTAGTGAGAAAAAATGATCCCCAAGAATTTGATCAATTTTTCATTTTCATCAGTTGATGTTATTGTAGGGTTCTAATAAGGAGAGTGGCAGGGTCTGCATTACTTTAGAAGTGATTAACCCTTTAGGGGCATCTCACCAAAACAGTTTTGTTGCAGAGTATTGCTAAAATCTGACTTGTATCTGAGTGTAGACCTCTAGTTAACCACTTCAGCCCTGGAAGGAATTCCTACATTAGGACCGGAGCACTTTTTGCGATACTGCACTGCATCGCTTTAACTGACAATTGCACGGTCGTGCGACATTGTATCCAAACAAAATTTGCATCTTTTTTTTCCCACAAATAGAGCTTTTTTTTTGGTGGCATTTGATCACCTCTGTGTCACTTCTGATCACCTCTATAAACAAAAAAAGAGCGACAATTTTTTTTTACTTTTTGCTATAATACATGTCAAAAAAATATATATAAAAAAATGTATTCATCAGTTTTGGCCGATATATATACTTCTACATATTTGTGGTGGAAAAAAATTGCAATCTGCGTTTATTGATTGGTTTGCGCAAAAGTTGCCAGGTTTACAAACCATTTATGGCGTTTTTACTACTTTTTTTTACTAGTAATGGCAGTGATCTGCGATTTTTATTGGGGCTGCAATATTGCAGTGGACATGTCGGATGTTTTTGACACTTTTTGGGACCATTGACACTTATACAGCGATCAGGAATTTAAATAGCCACTAATTACTGTATAAATGTCACTGGCAGGGAAGGGGTCAATTTACAGGGAGCCATCTAGGGATTAACTGTGTTCCCTAGGTCTGTTCTAACTGTGTGTGAGGCTGGGCTGCCAGGGGCATAAGACATCTAAGTGATCCCGATGACAGGGATCAGTAGATCTCTGTCATGCCGTCTGACACAGCGGGGAACCGCTGCGTTTACAATGGTGGTTCCCCGCTTTTCTTCTCTAACAGACAGTAGCGGGTCACCGGCGGACATCGAGTCCGTCCAACCCGTAGCCCTGCTCAGGGAGCGTGTGGTGAGTGCGCTCACAGATTGCCATTTATAGACGTCGATTCGTGATATCGTGCAACTCTGTAACAGTAAGACCCCTTTCACACCAAGGCGTTTTTCAGACGCTTTTGCGCTAACAATAGCGGCTAAAAAGAGCATAAAAAAACTCCCCCCAATACACCCCAGTGTGAAAGCCCGAGTGCTTTCACACTGGGGCGGTGTGCTTGCGGGATGGTAAAAAAAGTCCTGCAAGCCGCATCTTTACAGCGGTGTGGGATCGGTGTATTCACCGCTCCTATACCGCCCCTGCCCATTGAAAACAATGGGGCAGCGCTTCCGAAGCACTGAACACCGCTTCGGGAGCGCCGCAAACTGGCACTTTTAACCCCTGTTTAACCCTTTGTGGGGGGTTAAAAGTGCACCGCCGCCCGAATAGCGGCGCCATAGCACCGCTATAACGAGCGGTAAAACGCTGCAAATTAGCGGTGCTTTACCGCTACCGCTCAGCAGGTCTGGTTTGAAAGGAGCCTTAATGTACGTGAGCTGGTCCAGAACTGGTTAAATCAGTGAGCCAATCACACAAGCAGGAAATTACCTCACTGGGGGCTGTGTACAGAACGCCTCCAGGTTGGCATATTGCATTGAATTTTAGAGAAGATTACAGCAATGCCAATTGAAAAGGGAAGGTAATTTTTAATAAAATTAAATCACAATATGGCTTATGTCAGAATGGTATATGCAAAATTGTTATTTTTATTTATTTGCAATAATTTTTCCCACAAAAGTGTGGAGTTAACCTTTAACCATCATTGTGGTAGGAAAATCATACATGTTAACCTGTCATACACAATAAAGAAACAATTTGTCTTACTGCATTGCTTCCCTCTAGTGGAACATTTTTCAGAAGAGAGAAAAAAAATCTTACCATATTAAAATAGTGTTGAATTAACTCTGAAATTTAATTATTATACAATGACAGCTTTACTTATCAAATCATTAACACCACCGTTTAGTTATAGCTTACATCATAAACAGTAAGAAATTCTAGCCTTGGTGCAAACAGCTTTATAATCATTAAATTAATTTTGACTAAGAATGGCACCTTTTATCATCAAACAGAATGTACAACTAGTATATTTTGTAATAAGCAATGGAATTCATCACACATCTCCTACAGCACAGTAATACAACATACTATGAACCATTACAATGTTTATCAGGGATTAAAGAGAGTTTGAAAGACATGTTAAAAGAAATCCAAAATACTAGTTTCTCTTACGTTCACTGACAGACGCAGCTCTTCTTAATTGACACGTGGGTTTTATGTCGTCCTATCAGGAGTGACTAGGCAAAACAGATGCAAAAGCATCAGGGATAGGCTGGCCCCTCCCATGGGGGCCGTCCTCACCTGAGCCTATAAAACCCCCTGATGGCCAATGGCATTCAGTTTTGTTTGCCTAGTGCAAAGGAGTTGACTGGGTTCCCTTACGGGACCTGCGTTTTTTTCTGCATGTAATTTTTTTTTCTCTTTCTGAAAATGATGAAGACTTCTATCAAGCAGCCGGTCTTGGCATAGAGAGGATATCACGAATCCAAAGCTTTGCCCTGACCGGCCACCTCCTGACGACCTACCCTAAAATGTCAGGGCTGCGTCGTTCAGGGCCCATTCCGTGCGGGCGGCCTGTGGCTGTTGCCACCTATGCCCAGTGTCTGGCTTTTGCCTTTCCAGTGGCCTTGGGCAGCAGCAATCCTTCCCGGGATAAGGGGGGTAAGTCTGCTTCGGGTGGCTACCCGCAACGCCCGTCGGACTGGTGAGTGGACCCCTCCCCCGCCCTTAGGACGTGGAGGGGCGACATCCGGGGCAGTAAATTATTTATTGGTGGTAGCTTCTTTCCCTGTCAGGGGGACACTTTTTTATTGCGTGCCCCCCCCTTCCCCCCACCTCCGCCCCCCCCGGTCTGCCGCTTTTGCGCGGCGTCGCGTTGTGTTTTTTAAGGCCCTGGGACCTATACTACATCACTGGGGGAACGTTCGTTCGCACACTTTTAAAAAATTAACCGCCGCCATTTTGTGGGGCTGGTTTATGCTGCACAAGCGCCATTTTCTCCCCGGTGGCAGTTTTTGGTATTACACTCTGTAAATTCTCCTCAGAGAAGCGCAGCTGCATGTGTGATACAGTCCTCAGAAGCGCCTTTTTTCCCTCACAGCGCTGACAGGCTACAGGGCTAGAAGCAGCAGGTTTGGCTGGCTCCTTGGGGTGTTGTTTTTAGTGGGCTTGTCCCCCCAGGTTCCCTGGGTGGTCTTAGGTGGTGGTGGTGATACGTGGGGAGGGTGTCCCATTCAGGCTATGTCTGGGGACGGCGACGCGGTGGCTATGGACCCTGCAGCGCCCTCTGTAATGGAGACAGCTGAGCAAAGCTCCGCACAAGCCCCTGCAGTCACTTTGGACCTCCTGCGGGCTCTTTTTGTGGAATTCATTTCTAAGTTTACTGCTACGGCCCCTGAGCCCCCCGCTAAGCG
>BLSH010436519.1:231614-306111 GCA_018402905.1 Glandirana rugosa
CTGCCCATCAGAGTACCCAAGTACCTGTCACCTGCCCATCAAAGTACCTGAGTACCTGTCACCTGCCCATCAAAGTACCCGAGTACCTGTCACCAGCCCATCAGAGTACCCAAGTACCTATCTGCAGCCCATCAGAGTACCCGAATACCTATCTGCAGCCCATCAGATTACCCAAGCACCTGTATGCAGCCCATCAGAGTACCTGAGTACCTATCTGCAGCCCATCAGAGTACCCGAGTACCTGTCCACCAGCCCATCAGAGTACCCGAGTACCTATCTGCAGCCCATGCCTCATAGAATATACCTTGGGGTGTTTGCTTTCCAAAATGGGGTCATTTTGTGGGTAATTACACTGTCCTGGTGCTCCAGGACCTTCAAAAGTGTGATAGGTAGGAATGAAATTAGATGTGTACTTTATGCTCCTAGAACGCCTGAAGGTACTACTTCAATGTTGGACCTCTGTATATGTCCAGGTTGTGTAAAAGGCTCACACATGTGGTTTCATTTTTGCTATGTACGTGTTTTGTGTTAGAAATATCTTATAAATTGACCACTTTGTGTAAAAATAAGAGAGTTTTCATTTTCTTTCCATGTTTTTCAAAGACTTGTGGAAAAAAAGAACCATTCAAAAGACTCATAAAGCCTCATAGAATATATGTTTGGGTGTTTGCTTTCCAAAATGGGGTAATTTTGTGGGTAATTCCACTGTCCTGGTGCTCCAGGGCTTTCAGAAGTGTTATAGGTCGTTAGGAAATTTTATGTGTAATTTATGCTCCTAGAATGCTTGACAGTGCTCCCTGCATGTTGGACCTCTCTATGTGGCCAGGCTGTGTTAAAGTCTCACACATGTGGTATCACCATACTCGGGGCGAGTAGCAGAATGTATTTTGGGGTGTAATTGGAAGTATGCATATGCTGTGTGTGAGCAATAACTTGTTATGACAATTTTGTGTAAAAAAAAATATATTAATAATTTCTTAATGTTCCCAAGTATTGTGGGAAAAATACAACTTCAAAAAACTTGCCATGCCTCATACTAAATACATTGGAATGTCTACTTTTCAAAAAGGGGTCATTTTGGGCGTATTTGTACTTTCCTGACATTTCAGGGCCTCAAGAAATGAGATCAGTGCCTCAGTGCATCAGGTGTGATCAATGTTCAATGATTGGCACCATAGCTTGTAGACTGTATAACTTTCACACAGACCAAATAATATACACATATTTGGGTTATATATATATATATATATATATATATATATATATAGATATGTAGCAGTATGACTTATTTGCAAAATTTTATCATAGAAACTAAAAAAAAGTGTTTTTTTTTCAAAAATGTTGCTCTTTTTTCACATATGTTGCAAAATAATAAAAAACCCAGAGGTGATTAAATACCACCAAAGGAAAGCTATATTTGTGTGAAAAAAAATGATAAAAATTGTGTTTGGGTACAGTGTTGCATGACTGAGTAATTGGCATTCAAAGTGTGAGAGCACTGAATGCTGAAAATTGGTCTGGGCAGAAGGGGGGTATAAATGTCCCGTATTGAAGTGGTATGTTTTATTTTGAAGAAGGGTTTATCTATATTTCCATATTGTAGAAATATCACTCCTTTTAACAATGGAGAGGCAAAACATTACATTCATACAGTTGTGAGCATGTTTTAACCTTTTCTTTGCCCACACTTTGAGGCTGATTGAAAATGATTGGATAACATAAGTGTGAATGGCCCCTTAATGGCTTTCGGAACTGGATATTTTAAAAATATGTTCTTAATTTAGCATTACTGGCCTTTTAATACATATACTATATTGTCAAAAGTATTGGGATGCCTGCCTTTAAACACACATGAACTTTAATGGCATCCCAGTCTTAGTCCGTAGGGTTCAATATTTAGTTGGGCCACTCTTTACAGCTATAACAACTTCAACTCTTCTGGGAAGGCTGTCCACAAGGTTTAGGAGTGTGTCTATGGGAATGTTTGACCATTCTTCCAGAAGGGCATTTGTGAGGTCAGGCACTGATGTGGACGAGAGGGCCTGGCTTGCAGTCTCCACACTAATTCATCCCAATGATGTTCTGTCAGGTTGAGATCAGGACTCTGTGCAGCCCAGTCATGTTCCTCCACCTCAAACTTGCTCATCCATGTCTTTATGGACCTTGCTTTGTGCACTGGTGCACAGTCATATTAGAACAGGAAGGGGCCATGAAATTGTCCAAAATCAAAATCTCTTCATATGCTGACGCCATAAGAGTTCCCTTCACTGGAACTAAAAGGCCAAGCCAACCCCTTAAAAACAACCCCACACCATAATCCCCCCTCCACCAAATGATTTGGACAAGTGCACAAAACAAGGTCCATAAAGATATGGATTTGGGGTGGAAGAACTTGACTGGCCTACACAGAGTCCTTACCTCAACCCGATAGAATACCTTTGGGATGAATTAGAGTGGAGACTGAGAGCCAGGTCTTCTTGTCCAGCATCAGTGCCTGACCTCCCAAATGCGATTCTGGAAGAATGGTCAAACATTCCCATAGACACACTCCTAAACCTTATGGACAACCTCCCCATAAGTGATGAAGCTGTTATAGCTGCAAAGGTTGGGCCAACTCAATATTGAACCCTACAGACTAACACTGGGATGCCAATAAAGTTCATGTGTGTGTAAAGGCAGGCGTTACAATACTTTTGACAATATTATGTAGATTCAATTCAGCTTTCAATGAGCTTCTCAATGAGCTTTCCTCATAGCTGAGGTCCTCCATGCACCTTGTTAATGTAGTTGCCTTTTATTTACATTCTTTTGTTCCAAGGCACCAACTTTGTTTTTTTTTTGTTTTTTTGTTAGCTATATATGAACTTTAAATTCAATATGTGGCCATAGTCATTATTTTATATGGACAAAGTAATGTCTCTTATGTTTTGAGGAAAATTGTATTTTCTTTCAGGGAGAGAATTCTTTCTGTAACATTTTGCAACAGCTGTCTGCTTTGAGGGACCCTTACTGTAAAAGTAATAGGGGTCATTGACCTTACAAATTATTTTTTGACCTGTGTAGACTTGGAATCAATGATCAAGAAAAAAAAATCTTGAAGCCTAAGAGAATCTATACATGATGTTTGCCCCAATCGGTGTTGCATCTTTTATAAAAATGAATTGTAAATCAATTGTTATTATAGTTAAACAAACAGTTCTGACAAGTTAGCACATTTTCTTCTCTTTGTATTTTGTTCATATTATTAATCTGAGAGCTGAAAAGAGTGCTCAAATGTATTAGGAGCAGGAAGCTTATACATTGGGGTCCTACTCTATAGTTGTTTTCTAATGACAGCAAAACATGTTGTGACTTTATAGGGACAATCTCTCTCGTGTCCTATTTATTTCTGCTGGGCTTGTCAGTTCCAACTGCATTGGCAGGGCTCAACAGTCTGTACAAGCTTCAAAACAGTTCTGATGCTAGAGCCTGTAAATAACCAACAGTTAATTTAATGTTAACTAAAACCAAACTTTAATGATTTATTACAAATGGACACTATTTTAAATGATAGCTTGCCAGAGTTTGAGAAAGTTGGGGACCCCCTGAATTCAATATCTTTATCAATTATTTTTTGTTTTGGCTTCTTCTTTGGCCCTTTCCACTCTTTGTTCCTTTAATCTTTTCTCTTAACTATATATAAATTGCACATTAATTATTATTGCTACTCTGTAATTTTGCTGCATATGTATTATAAATGTGAACCCTGTAACATTGTCTTTATTTGAAAATTTCAGTAAGCATATTCAAATTAAAGGCGTGTGGTGGATGTGTAGCTTCCTAAAGAACATATAAGATTTGTTCAGAAATGATGATAAGGATCAGCTCAGTGGCAGATTGCAATGCTGAAACATGTTAAAAAAAAGTGCCTGACATCTGAATTTGAGTTTTCCTAATGGATATGTCTGTGGTTCCAAACAATGGCTAAACTAAAGTATGGCTTGGCACATTTGTGGTGTGGTTGATGTTTAGGGCTACATGACACAGCCACTATTTAAAACAAAACTCTAGGATATTAGCACACTCCCTCTAACTAACTGCTGGTATGCAAAAAAAAATATATATATATATATACCCAAGTGCCCAAGTGAAACCACAATCACGTGACAATCTTTCTCTCTTCGTATCTTTACTTCCTGAGTCCCTTCCTCGTAGGCTCCAGAGACAGCGAGGAGATTAGTATTAAAAAGGTAATGAGCAGAGAAAATGCCTGGTCCCAAGGTAAGAAATAAGCTTGGCTCACTGGGGAAATTTTGACTTTAACCCAAGACGTGAGTTATTGCTGCACATGACAGTATATAAATATTATGTTTGCCTGCAGTTGGCCTTTATTTTTTGATATTGCTTTTTTTACCATCCCAAGGTTTTGCCAATGAAATGAAAATTTATTTTTCAATTGGGCACCAAATACAATTATGATGTTCAACATTTTATATAAAAGATTTTTGATTAAATATACATTTGGGTAGCCAGCAATACTGTTTATTATTATTATTACTATACAGGATTTATATAGCACCAACAGCGCTTTACAACTTGAGGGTAGACGGTACAAATACAATACACTTAAATACAGTAGGAATCAGAGGGCCCTGCTCGTTAGAGCTTACAATCTAGCTGAGTCATTTGCATTTACACTAGTGTTTTTACATACAAATGAATACTGATTATTAAAACAGCAATTCACACCAAGCTTCCTAAGTTTTGCACCTTTAATGCACGTATAGTACATTAACTGATACATAATAGTTTATTTATTGATTTGTATCTGTTAAATACCTAACAATTTAAAAAGTAGTGTTGACATGCAATTAATATGATAAGGTAGAACTCCAAACATACAGTAATAACAGTGATCTTGATTTCCTCAATTACTAATTGGCTTTTTGCATATATGTTCTAATGCCTAGGCTCAGCGCACCTATCACCAGTGGCTACAAAAGTGACTAAGAACCACACTTGGCTGAGGTCCTTTCCCCCTCCCCAATCTCTAAGTTAAAGCAGTATTACACCCAAAATCAAAAATGTATTACAGTACAGCTTACCAATCATTAGATATTAGATATGGTGGTTGCATTCGTTTTCCTTTCTTTGGCCTTTTTCCCTGTTTTTACATGGTGATCTGGCCAGTACCACACCTTCTGCATTAATGAGACACGACTCTGCAGGATTGAGCACAGGAGGAACAGCAGGCAGCATGGTGTGTGTGTGTTTGGGGGGGGGGGGATAGTGTTAAATGTGCATTAGCATATTTAGATACACTAACAAAGCCGCACTCCAGCTCACACTTTATAATCAGCTACAGCAAACTGTTTTTTTTCCTTTTTGGGATGAAGGTTTTGCATGAATAAATAAAAGCTGATCACTTTAATCGCCCCTGCCAGTGTTAAGTGGTTTGTTTTATCCGTGTAAACTGATACATTCTGCTGGAGAGGTTGTGCGTGTAAACTGATACATTCTGCTGGAGAGGTTGTGCGTCTGAAAAAACAACAGACTTGCTGGCTGGATCACCAGAGTGAAAGCCTAAAAAGGAAATGAATGCAGCAATCGCATCTAAGATTTAGTAAGCTGCAATATAAGCTGCAATATAATAAATGCTTCCTTTTTGTATACTGGTTTAATACTGCTTTAATTTGCTAGCTTTAGTTTCTCCCTCTCTTTTTATCTTTGTGACATTTTAGTTTTTAGGTAAAAATAAAAAACATATTATACTTACCTGCTATGTGCAGTGGTTTTGCACAGAGCAGCCTGGATCCTCCTCTTCTCGGATCCCTCTTTGTTGCTCCCAGCCCCTCCCTCCTGTTGAGAGACCAGACAGCAAGCAGCTTGCTATGGGGGCTCCTGAGCCTAGCCACAGCTCCCTGTGTCCATTCAGACATGGAGCCATGGCCCAGCCCCACCCCGCCCCCTTTCTCTCCTCATTGGCTGACTGACTTTGACAGCAGCAGTAGCCAATGGTGCTGCTCTGCTGTTTCAGCCAATGAGAAGGGGAGTCCCGGCCAGCCAAGTGTCTCGTGCAACATCGCTGGATCTAGAGTGGGCTCAGATAAGTATTGGGGGGGCTGAGGGGGGTTGCTCCAAACAGAAGGCTTTTTATCTTAATGCATACAATGCATTAAGATAAAAAACCTTCTGACTTTACAATCACATTAAGTCTTTTATAGCCTTCAATAGTAAAATGTCAGCCTTTACTGCATACCTGCAGTGGCAATAACATATACCCTGGCAGCTCTGCTCTGGTTAATCTACTCCTTATTTATGCCATGAAAAAAAGATCTCTGATCATGTGACATTATGGTAAGAGTTCTGGTCCATATCACACTATAAGATGTGATCCCAGTTCATGTATGTTGTAGTAGATAGATCATGTGACTTGATATTGGTATTGATCATTTGAACACTAGTAACTAGATCCAGGAAAACAAATTGCCAGCAATGGTAAATTTGATCCTAATTCTTATTGGATAGATGCAATTGCAGATCTTATATGTGTTGTCTGGCTGTTATGCTGATTATAGGTCTGATTCTGTGATTCTCAGGTTTCTTTTTTTTTAAGTCACTGACTGGGATCGGGAATGCAGATCAAGTCAGACTTTGATTCTGACTTCACTGGTTACATGCTTCTTCTAGGTCAGCTAAACCAGGGGCAGCCGGGTAACTACAGATTTTCTTTACCCAGTCAATTGAACTGCTGCTAAAAGCAATACATGTAGAGTTTTATTATGATAGATCAAAAGGATAATGATGGCAAGATGCAGTACCTACAGATTATAGAAGGCAGATTATTAAAGGTGATTTCTGGTTGGTTGGGTTTTTGGCATTTTGCACATTCTAAAAAAAAATTGCACTATTTGTTTGTTTTATTATGATAGAGCAAAAGGATAACAATGGCAAACTGCAGTACCTACAGATTATAGAAGGCAGATTATTAAAGGTTCTTTCTGGTTGGTTGGATTTTTGGCATTTTGCACATCCTAAAATAATTTTGCACTACCTTATTGAATTATATAAATAAGTCAACATGTTAAATATATTGTGCATTGTTGTATTGCTAGATTTCCTATTGTAAAATATCATTTATACACCATTGATATCATTAGTACATCAGTCAGTGCTTTAAATAAGCAATCAGCATATCTGCATATGTGTACTATTCTGACAAATGGTAATCTTAAAGAAATATAAATAGCATCACTGTGTAGTTGTGATCATGACAAGTTGCATGTATGTTTTTTGTATAATGACATCTCTTTAATTAGGTTTACATTTTTTTGAGGTATGAGATTTATGTTTTGTAATGAATGCAAAGACAGTCTCATATATGCAGTTTGCAAGTGTTTAATGTTATGCAATGAGACATTTCTAAACAGGCACAGAATGTGAAAAGCAAGAAAGCCATAGCTGCAATTTTTACTCTTCAGCCATTGCTAATAAGGAATAGCTGCCATGTCCTCCCACACAGTGCCTAATTTGTTAGCGGTTCTTTTCCTCCTCCTGGTCTTCGTTCTCAGGCTTATATGCAGTTTCTTAGCCATGTTAAGGACATCTGAGAGCAGATACATGTCATAAAAAGCTCTAGATATCTGATTTAGCACATAATCACAAACCACACATTGTCTCCACTGTAGCCAGGTATTCTGAGTAATGAAATGAAAATGTACACTTGTAGTGTCACGTTTTTCTTTTGCTTTCCACAATTTGAACACAGATTTTTTTGTGTCCGTCTCTTAACAATTTCTTTCAAAACAGCACGAGTTAGAAGCACATGGCTGGCGAGCCCCCATGCAGCTTTTGAGTGGGTTTGCTGGCTGTGATCTTGAAACCCATTTTGAGCTTTAAAAGCTGTGCTGTGCAGCAGACACACACTTAAGGGATCCACAGTTAATTGGAATCCCTGTTGTATCTACTGTCGATAACTTGAGAGAAGTAGGAAAACAGATGCTATTGCCAGTAAGAAATGAACAGAAGCACATGTCTACAAATACCTGCTTCTATTACAATCTTTCATAAGCTTATACATACTCTTACCTTGGTATATCTTTTTGAATTACTCAGAATATGCTTTCATAATATTGCTTTTTCAGCTGCCCTGAGATGCCATTTCTACAAAGTCTTTTACATCCTTCTGTCTACTACCTAAACTAGAACTTTGTGCCATTATGACCATTTTTTAAAATTGGCCCTATACCCAAGAAGAAGGTTGACTGTAAAATGAAAAGTTGGAAATGTAAAGAAAAAAAACCTCACCATTGCTTATCAGTTGACGTCAATCTGTGCTCTCTTGCAGAGCTAGAAACGCCTCTGATTTTTTATCAAGTATATTGGATGGCTTCATTTCCCTGATGCCCACTGTGACTTTCTCCACCACCTGCTACATCACTAGTGTGTCCTTGCAGTTTGAATGGACACACTGTTGCTGTAGGTGTTGGAGGGGCACATGGGCACCAGGGAGAGACACAGGCATTTAATACACCCATTAGTTACAAGTACTGAAGATTCTAGCAGTGATCTTTAGCTCTGAAAAAGTCAAGATTGGAGTCAACTTATTATTAAGAGTATTATAATGTACTTTTGATGATGTATGTGGTTTCGACTTTTATCACTTCATGCTGACCGTACACATATATATGGCCTCATAGAAGTGAGTCTTCTGCCATGGGGCCACATATAAGCGCTACTGTGTTTGTGCTGAGAGTGCACTGCATAGCGCTCCCCCTGCACAGAGACTGAACTCTAAGGCTGGGTTCACACCATTGAAAATTGTTTGTGGGGAACCCACGTCCAATTCGCAATAGCAGAAGAATGTGACCTGCTCTCTATGGAGCCGGTCCACCTATCTCCGGAGCAGCTCCGGTGCAAATTTGCACAGAAGCCCTGTGTGTCTTTTGGTCCATTTCAGGTCCGAATTCAGCCAAAAATTCGGGCTGAAATTGGACCTGAAATGGTGAACCAGGACGCACCAGACACCTGCTGTGCGCCGGAGCCGTCTCCAGTGTGAACCCAGCCTTCCAGATTGGGAAATGGGAGGCTCGGTTCCCAATCACCTGATCACTGTGATAGCCTCTGGTTGTCTTTATTTCTCCTCTTGAATGGAGAAAAAAATGCCTTGTAACTTTTTCTCCTTGCTAGAGGAGAAAATAGTAAACAAAAACAAATGTATGTAAAAAAAATATATGATTAATATTAACCACTTCAGCCCTGGAAGGTTTCACCCCCTTCATTAGGGTAGGATTAAAAAAAACATTTTTTTAATTTAGTGTCAGTGTGTTCTAGGTAGGATAAAAAAAAAATATGCACTATTTCTTTTGTGCCCTCCTAGAGGTAAAAACAACAAATAACATAAATATATGTAGTATCACTGAGATTGTCAGGAGCGGGAGAATTTTTTTTTGATTGCTCTTTGGTGGTAGTTTTTTTTTTTTTTCCATAAAAGTTTTTTTAAGAGTAAAAGAAGCAAATATTTTTAGAACAGATACAGGTAGTACATAGATAAAAGCATGTATTGTAACCTCTACATACAGTATTGAAAACAACATAAGTACATAAATGTGGAAAACATTTGGAGGTATGTCTTGTTAAGAATGACAAGCGGGGCTATCGTTACCTAAAGAGTTGCATAAAGGTTTTTACTACTATGCGTGCCAGTATTTTTTAGATAGAAAAGGAAAAATCAGAAGATATTATCATTAACCACCAAAAGAAAGCTCTATTTGGTATGAAAAAAAAACAAGGTATAATTTATCTGGATACACTAAGTAGTTGTGATGCTATGCACAATTTTACTAATACATGTCAAAGTGTAAAATGGTATAAAACATGTTTTACCCTTCGTAATGAAGGGGTTAATCTACTTACAGTGTGTCTTTTATGTCTCTATGCAAAATATTAGCTCTGTACTCCAATATTTTCAGATATGTAGCTTCCATTAAAATAATAGCTGGTTATCCTGCTATAAATGTCCTTGTTAAGGCACTTCCTGCTCTGTTTCCCAAGTGAGCACCTGCACTGTCACATGGGTTTCTGATGGAGACTACAGGTGACCATTTTAATGCACATTATGTTGTCATTGTCTTCTGTTCTCTCTATCAGGATGCAAGTACTGAGCCATGCAATGCAGTCATCGTTGAAATGCTTGTATGTAGGCAGGAAGTGACTGAAAAGAGGCTGCATGTGACAATCAACACTAAAAGATGACAAAGTATGAAAAAGGCGCAAAAGAATAGTTTATTTAAAAAAATGCAAGTTTTTTTCATACACAGTGCTTTAGCAAAGTGAATGTTTAGGTTTCACATCTACATAAATTAGAGAGAGACATTCTGAAAGTGATAGGCTGCTGCTGCTGCATTCTCTTTAGAAAAGCCACAATATTCTGCATATTTACATATTTACATAGTTACATAGTTACATAGTTAGTCAGGTTGAAAAAAGACAAAAGTCCATCCAGTTCAACCAAAAAAAAAAAATAGAATTTTTTTTTTAGAAAATAGGGTATGGGTATACATTTTACTAAATGTGCATTTGTAAATTATTTGATATACACTATATTGTCAAAAGTATAGGGATGCCTGCCTTTACACGCACATGAACTTTACTGGCATCCCAGTCTTAGGGCCAGTTCACACTACAAGCAGTCCAGTGCGTTTTTTTCTGCAAAGAAAATGCTTGGAAAGTAGGTTATGTGGTTTCCAATGGCATAGTTCACATCAGTGCAGTCAGTCCCAGGGCTTTCCAGTTTCAGAAAAAAAGTAGAACATGTTGCATTTTTCCTGCACTGGAACGCATGAAAAACGCACTGAAATGCACTGGAATGCATCAAAAATGCATCAAAATGCATCAAAAATGCACTGGACCCTAGTATAGTGGAAAAATAAAACAGGAAAAAAAAAGCACCTGGAATGCATCTGAAAACACATCAAAAATGCACCAAAACACGCTGGAACGCGTCAAAAATGCACAGAAACGTATCCGGAGCGGATCTGGAATGCGTTTTTATGGTGTGAACCAGCCCTTAGTCCGTAAAGTTCAATATTGAGTTGGCTCATCCTTTGCAACTAGAACAGCTTCAACTCCTCTGGGAAGGCTGTCCACAAGGTTTAGGAGTGTGTCTATGGGAATGTTTGACCATTCTTCCAGAATCGCATTTGTGAGGTCAGGCACTGATGTTGGATGAGAAGGCCTGGCTCAGTCTCCGCTCTAACTCATCCCAAAGGGGTTCTATAGAGTTGAGGGCAGGTCAGTCAAGTTCTTCCACCCCAAACTCACTCATCCATGACTTTATTGACCTTGCTTTGTGCACTGGTCCAAATCATTTGGTGGAGAGGGATTTATGGTGTGAGGTTGTTTTTCAGGGGTTGGGCTTGGCCCCTTAGTTCCAATGAAGAGAACGCTTAAGGCGTTAGCATACCAAGACATTTTTAACAATTTCATGCTTCCAAATTTGTGGAAACAGTTTGGGGATGGTCCCTTCCTGTTTTAACATGACTGCAAACTAGTGCACAAAGCAAGGTCCAGAAAGACATAGATGAGCGAGTTTGGGGTGGAGGAACTGGACTGGCCTGCACAGAGTCCTGACCTCAACCCAGTAGAACACCTTTGGGATGAATTAGAGCAGAGACTGCAATCCAGGCCTTATCGTCCAACATCAGCTCCTGACCTTACAAATATGCTTCTGGAAGAATGGTCAAACATTCCCATAGACACACTCCTAAACCTTGTGGACAGCCTTTCCAGAAGAGTTGAAGCTGTTTTAGCTGCAAAGGGTGAACCAACTCAATGTTGAACCCTACGGACTAAGACTGGGATGCCATTAAAGTTCATGTACAAGTAAAGACAGGTGTCCCAATACACCTCACATATTTGTGAATTGTTTATTATGTCTTTTCATGTGACAACACTGAAGAAATTACACTTTGCTGCAATATAAAGTAGCGAGTGTACAGCTTGTATAACAGTGTGAATTTTCTGGAGCAATTAGTACCCAGGAGGGGAGGGTTGGGGGAGGAGAGGAATGGGGGGGGGGGGAAGAAGTGGGGGAAACACCATTGATAGGAATAGGAAGAAGGAAAAAGAAAGAAAAAGAGAAAGGGGAGAGAAGGAAGAGAGACATCTTAGCTGTCAATTGATGTGTTTATGTACTGGATTACCTAAAAGGACTGCGGGCAGATTAATTACATGCCTGCTGCAATTTATATTGACATGTACTATTCATATTCTTTAAAAATATGTATTTTTTTTTTAATTTGGTTTGACCTATATATTAGGATACATGAAATCAGACAAATTTGGATATATCACACTTTCTGGCACTAACTGTCTAATTGGCTAATTAGGTCCTGAATTAATAGGACTTTGTACTTACTATGTTAAACTTTGATTAAAGTATCACATGAACTAAATTGATTCTAAGGATCTTTTTGGTTGAATCAGTTTAGGATCTAAATTTTTGGGCAACATTGTTATTGTGCTATTTAAATGAGCTGGCTAATTGTTGCACATTCATTGAGTTGTTTATCATAATGTTTGTCATCTTTGGCAGAAAAAACCTTTTGAGTAATTACATTCTAATCATGTTGTTCCTATATTTGTAAATCTTGTTATTTATAAATATATGGAAAATTGATTTCTAGAGGCTGTGAAAATGACAAGACTAGTATTGTTTGCAGTTTTACCTAACTTACCTATCTTAGGGATGTCTTGTGTATTCCCAAAGCATTGTAGAAAGCATAATGGGTATATTGCATGGCCAAATATTGCTCTCTATACAGACACATTGAGAATTGGTCACACCCTTTTAATCTGCATGCATTCAACCATTATTTCTATTTTTTTAACTTAATGTAAAGCTGGAGATCTTTGGAAGTGAGAAGGGCTCCACTGAGGTCTCAGAAATCCAACAGATTTCTGTCAAGATGGTCATAATATTTTGGTGGCATTCCTCTTTTAGATGTGTGATCATATACATTTCTTTCAATGCTAAGACAATAAACTTGTACAAATGGTAGTCTGTCCTGGTTGTTGCTTTTTTTTTTTGTTGTAATTTCAGAATTGTTCCGTATTTCGATGACAGGCTTTGCTATATTTTTAATTACATACAGTACCTATTTCTATAACTCAGAAGGCAAACAGCTCCACAAGGAAAACCAGTCCCAACCACAGAAAAATCCCTAACAAACCCCCTACAGACAAAAACAAGAAAAAAAAAAAAGAACACAAAGAACAGATCACCCTGACTCCAAGACAATAATGGAAGTAACTGTATATAAATGCTTCACAAAAACAACTTAACACAAAACTAAATATAAATAATTGGAAAAAAAAAAACAAGAAAAATAATGCTAATCAACATCCCATAGGAGGAATGCATGATAGAACTGAACTCAATGATCAAAAATTCAAAGAATTAAAAAAAAACAAAAAAAAAATACAGTCTTAATCAAAATACTGTGATCTATAAGTGCACTCACAATATCTTTGTGTGTGCTTATGGGTTACAGTGTTTTGATTGAAACACAGTGGTTTTCGACTATAATTCTTTATTTTCTTTTATTGTTGCTGAGTTTGCAGTTCTACTTCTCAGTTTCTCCCAGAGGATGTGGTTAATATCATTTTATTTGTTTTTAGCTTTGGGTTATGGTTTTGGGATGCAATTATGGCAAAAAAAAAACATTTTTTGTACATTATTGATATTTGGTTTTCTGTTTATGAGTTTTGATGGGACTTCCATATTATGATAAATAAAAGAGAAGTGTGGGAATCTAAAATAATAAACAAACATTCTCACCTAGATAGCTGTAGCATCGATCTGAACTGCAGCTATCCCCCACTGCCTCTACACTGAGAACTGAGGGATCAAAGACCACTGATTGCTCAGTTCTCAGGTTCACTCTGAGTACCGAGCAGTGACTGTCAGTACTGCTCTTTGTTATGCCCCTGTGAGTGCTAGAGGGGTGGGATATGCGGGCTTTCAGCAGTGCACTGAGAGGTTGAGCCAGCTGCCGGTCAATCATTTATATCATTGCTGGGATCCCTGCAGAGTCTGGACCGGCTCTGTGATGTTAGCAACAGCTGATTTTATCCTGCTGTCAGCTGAATTTGGGTCACAGAAATGACAAACGAAATGCACTCCTGTGATGCACAGGAGAAGTATGGCCAAAAGAGATTTTGCCATCCTTTAACAGCAGCCATTCTATAATGTGTTTACATTTCTAAAACAAATCTTGTAAGCACCACTAACTTTTAATAAATGTGACTTATTTAAAGTTATTTTCACTTTTCTGTTTATCATGTCTTGTATTATGTTTCAGTAAGAAAATTACTGTAAAACCTTGTAGTCCATGACATTTGAGAGCATTAATTGAAATATCTGGAAGTGAGTACTTCATTCCAGTCACTGCCAGTATGGGAGATGATAAAGTAAGACTTTGATTAGTATCAGACATATCTGTGCTTTGCTTCGTGAAAAGGGCTGAAGGAAATTGAGAGTTGTCTTTGAAAACTGGAAATGCTTTTTTTTTGTATAACAAACTTCCTACTTTTCCTTGACATACAGAGGACTCTGTATAGAAATGGATAAAAGCCTTTAGAAGCATATTGACTTTTGCTGCATAAATTCTGTCTTTCTACTTAGTTGAAGCTTCAATCATACCTTTCCTGAGTGATAAATGGGAGCTGCTGTTGCCAATTGTTCCCTGAAGATGCTAGATTTCTGGCTTGTACAAAGACCATTTGAGTTTTATAAAGTTTAAGTCACTGATTTGGAATTTCTCCCCATATCTGTAACTTTACACATCCTAATTTGTATGCTTATTCATGTAAGGGACACAAACCAATGTAAGCCACCCAAGGAAAAAAGGGTATCCTTTTCTAGAAAACCTGTGCTTTGCCCATTCAAAGAAAAGCAACAAGTTTGTTATAATATATAATAAAATATATATGAATATACTGTATCCCTACACTGGCTTCCAATTGACCAGCAAATTAAATCCAAAATACTAACAACATACAAAGCCATTCACAAATCTGCCCTGAGCTACATCACCAAACTTGTCTCCAAATATCACCCAAACCGTCCTTTCTGCTCCTCTCATGACCTCCTGGTCTCAAGCTCTCTCGCCTCCTCCTCCCATGCTCGTCTCCAGGACTTTTCCAGAGCCTCTCTCATCCTCTGGAACTCTCTACCTCAACCTGTCCAGCTATCTCCTACTCTGGCTGCGATTAGGCGATCCCTGAAAATTGATCTCTTCAGGGACGCCTATCACACCTTCAACTTATCTTTTATCACTTCCATCAGCTCATCCCTCACAGTTATAACCTGCTGTACCACTTGCCCCGCCCTATTAGATTGTAAGCTCTTATGAGCAGGGCCTTCTTAACCCTCTTGTATTTTATTGTATTGTAACTGTACTGCCTCCCTTTTTAGATTGTAAAAGGCTGCATAATCTGCGGTGTCATATAAATCCTGCATATACTAAAATTAATAAGGGGTTAAATAACTGTTTTTACTTATAGGATGCTTTAACTGACATCATATGCACCTCAAAGGTTGTCCCTTTGATCTGTAGATGAATTCAACATCAGTAATAAGTTCATAACAAAAGTTCATAAACTCTGTGTTATGTAGACTTGACTGCAGCCACTACTACAATGCAATGCTGGTCCCAGGTGTTATTTTGACAGCTGGGAATTGCTGACAAGAGCAACAAGGAAACCACAGCAGGAGTAAGGGGCAAAGTGTGCTACGCATGCCCTGAATAATTTGATGAAATATGTTTGTGCAAACATAGGGAACCTAGAGTCAGCAGCCTATTAACCGATTCCGGACCGCCCCACATACATTTACTGCGGCAGAGTGGCTTGGCTGCGCAAAACCCTGTACCTATTTGTGATTTTTTTGCATGCGCATTTGGGATTGGAAACAGCAGGAGCCAATCTGCGGGTTCGGTGGCCGTGATGGCCGCTGCGACCCACCGATCGTTCAGTGGAGACACGGATCAGCAGTGTGCCGATGTAAACAAGGCACCCCACTGATCTGTCAGTAAGGGAAAGTGAGATCTAGTGTGATCTAAACTGAAACAGGATCTCAGCTTTCCTGCAGTGTGACACTCCCCCATACAGTTAGAAAGCACCTCCCAGGGAACACAGTTTAACCCCTTGATCACCACTAGTGTTAACTCCTTCCCTGCCAGTGTCATTTATATAGGGATCAGTGCATTTTTTTTATCACTGACCAAAGTATTTGTGTCACTGGTCCCCAAAAAGTGTCAATTGGGGTCAGATTTGTCCTCCACAATGTCGCAGTCCCCCTAAAAATCACAAATTGCCTCCATTACTAGTAAAAAAAAAAAAAAAAATGCCATAAATCTATCCCCTATTTTGTAGACGCGATAACTTGCGCAAACCAATCAATATACGCTTATTGCAATTTTTTTTTACCAAACATATGTAGAAGAATACATATTGGCCTAAAATTATGAATATAATTAGTTTTTTTATATTTTCTTGAATATGTATTATAGCAGAAAGTCAAAAAATTATTGTTTTTTTTTTCAAAATTGTGACTTTTTTTTGTTTATAGCGCATAGAATAAAAATTGTAGAGGTGATCAAATACCACCAAAAGAAAGCTTTATTTGTGGTAAAAAAAGGACATCAGTTTTGTTTGGGTACAATGTCGCACAACTGTGCAATTGTCAGTTAAAGCGACGCAGTGCCAAATAGCAAAAAATGGCCCGGTCAGGAAGTGGGTAAAACCTTCCAGGGCTGAGGTGGTTAATGTGTTTAATAATTATTTTGTTCACTTATTCCAATAAATAGACCTATTTTCACGCGTCCCATACTTGCACTATTGTTCTACCCATTTTTCACATGTTCATCTCGTTTTCTCCAATTATTCCACAGTTATTCTAAGACTCTTTGTTCAGTTTGGTGTGTTTTATATTTATTGGCTTTGTATTCATGGCTTTATGTATTGTTTTAAAAACATCTGGCATATTGAAACTGAAATGGGTTTGCCTTCCCTTGGTAAATAGGCCACTTTGAGTCTTAAAAGATGCTTTCTGGATGTGCCCAAGATTATGATCATAGCAGACATATAGATGAAAAGCTCTGCTGACTAGTTTTTTTTCAACAGTGAATTATTCAATCTGTAGAGGAGTGTTCACCTCAATAACCCCTCTATTTATTTCTCCTGCCACATAGAACATGACCAATTCTCACTTGGCCATGATTTGTTCCTCTTTCACTCCTGAGGATATTTTATTTCTATTTAAAATTCTATATTGTATAGTTCTTAAGAAGCACTGCTAATGTATACAGGTAAACATGCCCCCCTCTTCCCCTCCCCCTCCCTTTTCTTTCCTATTGCTTTTGTTGGCTCTTTATATGCATCATAGTCTGTATTATACATTAGGCCTATGTCTCAGGGCCCTCATGATTTTTGTGCTATTTTTTCTGATACGAAAATCCAATAAATAATTCTAAAAAGGAAACAAAAAAGAACATGACCAGAAGTAAAAATACAGCCGCAACCTGTAGGACATGAGAATATAAAGACCATCATGGAGAGGGAGACCATGCACCGTATGGCACAACAACATGGCTAGACAAGCTGAGGCCTGCTCCACAAAACCCTCAAAATAAGCTGACTTTTCTACTGTCATTTTCTTTAGCTACTGCAGGATATAAAGCATCCTACAATTTAACATACTACTTTGATTCCTGCTTCATGGAAGAAAACACATTGCGTTTTCTTTGTCTCCCATACACCGCTCTGCTATCATTTTTGTTGTGCCTTTCCTTATGACTGAGGAACTATGAAGGCAGCATACCACCCCAGCACAATAACTGTAACTAAAGACTCACTATGCCCATTTTTATATGCCAGCCAACTTGTTTCTGAGACTATGCACAGGCTGTCACTATTTATACTAATCTGCTGTATATCCCTGGAAGCATGGTATGATAGGTAGAGTGCTAAGTCTTGAAAAAGCCAACTCCATGTATGCTAGAAGAGTTAGCATCCTAGTTTATAAATCTCCTCCCTTTAGATCATGTATCTCAGGCTGGACCCCAGAGTTAATACATCATTGTATACATTATTGCAGACTGTATGGAACTGGTTTTAGTTGGCATGTACAGAAGTACAAGGTGATCTGCCTCTGTTAGCATCACCAGAATAGCTCTCCCAGATTGTACTCAGTTCAATTAATGAACAATTCACACCTTTTTACACAACCCCATATACATCTAGAGCAACATATAACAAAAGGGAATCACAAACATATCTAGACACAGAGTTCCTGACTCTCGTCCCCTCACTTACAAATTGATTAGATGTTACCCTGGAGGAAGTTCAGTATGCTAAGACCACCATCCAATCTGGTAAAAATCCTGAAGACAACAGACTACCCAAAGAACTCTTCTAAGGCCGGGTGCACACATGTGCGGCCGTGGTGTGTGCCTGTGGCATGGTGCATCCCTGTTCACCAGTTCAGGTGCAAATCCGGTCCAAATTTTTGCCTTTTTTTGGACTCAAAGTTGCACAGGACCCTTTTTGAATGCGGACCATGGCCGCCCCGGACCAAATCGCATATGTGTGAACCCAGCCTAATCGTCTAATCTCACCTTTAATGTGGATGCTAAGATATTGACTAAAATACTAGCAAATCATTTAAATGAAGATATCTTGACTCTGTCACAGGGGGACCAATCAGGTATTATACCAGATAAAGGAACCAATATTAACTTAAGACGCCTGTTTACTAATATTAGCGTGACCCACTCAGCTAGTGGAACAGGAGTGATTGCCTCCTTAGATGCCAAAAAGGCATATGATTACATCAAGTGAAAATACCTCTGGGTGGTGCTAAGCAGATTCACATTTAGCCCCACTTACATATCCTGAACCCACAGTGTGCATAAGCATCAATAATTACTAGTCAGCACTGTTACTTTACACAGAGGAATGGGCCAGGGTTGTCCTCTATCCTCTAGGCTATTTGCATTAGTTATAGAACCGCTTTCCATTTCACTCCGAGTTGATGCGAGGGTTGACTTCCAGCCCCTAACAAGAACATTTCTCTTTATGCCAACAATACTTTGCTATAACTCAAATATGCTTCAACTTCCCTACAGTTAGTCTAGTCCAGTCCTGGTCGTAAGGGAGGTTACCTACTGCATACGTCAGACTCATCCACCAGGTACGTGACAGTATCAGACAGCCACTTAACCACTTAAGGACCGGAAGGATTTCCAGCTTTAGGACCGGAGCCCTTTTTGCGATTCGGCGCTGCGTCACTTTAACTGAAAATTGTGCGGTCGTGCGACGTTGTACCCAAACAAAATTTGCGTCCTTTTTTTCCCACAAATAGAGCTTTCTTTTGGTGGTATTTGATCACCACTGCGTCATTTCTGATCGCCGCTATAAACAAAAGAAGAGCGACAATTTTGCAAAAAAAAAACAAATTTCTTACTTTTTGCTAAAATACAAATCCAAAAAAAAAATATAAAAAAAACATTTTTTTTCACAGTTTTTGGCCGATTTATATTCTTCATCATATTTGTGATAAAAAAATCGGCGTTTATTGATTGGTTTGCGCAAAAGTGGTCGCGTTTACGGATGATGAGAATTCATTTTTGGGGTTTTTATTTTTTACTAATAATGGCGGCGATCTGCGATTTTTAGCGGTACTGCGATATTTCAGCGGACATGCCGGAACATTTTGACACTTTTTTGGGACCATTGGCATTTATACAGCGATCAGTGCTATAAAAATGCACTGATTACTGTGTAAATGCCATTGGCAGTGAAGGGGTTAACCTGCAGGGGGCGCTCTAAGGGTTAACTGTGTTCCCTGGGCGTGTTCTAACTGTGGGGGGACTGCCCTAGCTGGGGAAGGGAAGTGGTCACAGCCTTCACGTACAGGAAGGCTGTGATCACAGCCCTTCCCCCTCACACAGAGCGGAGGTTCGCGTTTACTTACACGGACCTCCGTTCCTTCACTCCGGGGGGGGGGCATCGCGGGTGGCCGGCGGCAATCTAAGCCGCCGCACCCGCTCCCTGGCCCTCCCCTCCCGTGAGTGCATGGGCGCGCCTCCGGCGGCGCGCGCGCGCGCTCACTGTGCGCGATCTGGCGGCCGCCGTCATATGACGGCGATTCGCCTTACAGCGCCACTTTGCCGCCGTCAATTGCCGATTGACGGTCGGCAAGTGGTTAAGCTTGTGTAGTTAGATGAAGTAAAATTTTAAGCAGTCTCAATAGTTCTGGCAAGGTGGCTCCCAAACAACAAGACTTCCCATGATGGGCACCCAATTGTGACTCAAATCATAGGCTATTTGTTAGAAGACTGTGCTGAGGGTTTATTGCATGTGATTGTTGTTTCCTCTAGCTCCTAGAGGAGCAGCTCTATTTGAACTTCCTGCTTCCTGTAGCAAGTGCTGTCTGATCTACAGCGTATAGTGTGTATTCCTGAGTGACCTGTATCGATTCCTCTGTTCCTGTGACCCGAATTGCCTGACTTTGCTGATTTCTGCCTGCACCGACCTTTGGACTGCCTACGATCACTCTCTTGCCTAGCCCTCCTGTACCTTGCCTGCCCGCCTGTTGACGACCCTGCTTGAACCCGACCATCCATCTGCCTGCTCCTCTTGTACCGCACCGCCAGCTTGTTTCACGACCCGGCCTGTACGACCATTCTTCAAGTGCACGAGTGCTCCAGCGGACTTCTACCAACACCAGTGACCCAGTCCGACCCTCGTGCCATCCTGCACTCCCGAGCCACCTGTCTACTCTACCAGGGATTCCCGAGTCAGGGTCGTAAGGGAGGTTACCTACTGCATACGTCAGACTCATCCACCAGGTACGTGACAGTATCAGACAGCCATGCCTGAGTCTGCGCAGGGGGCCTCCCTTATGAAGGAACTGTGTGAGCAGATGACCAGCCTTGCTCAAGCAGTGAGGGATCTGCACTCTGGCTACCTCCGCCTGGAGGACCAAGTCCGGGAGCTCCCCCAGCACGCCTTCTCACAGCACCCATGGAGCCAGAAGTACCTTTGCCTGAGCGGTTTTCAGGGGACCATAAAAAATTTCGGGCATTTCGCATTTCCTGTGAACTGTTCTTCTCCCTGCAGCCCAGTATTTTCTCTCAGGAGAGCACCAAGGTGGGATTGGTCATCTCACTCCTCTGGGGTGAGCCACAGGCCTGGGCTCACCGCCTACTGGAGAGCTCGGCTCCCGAGACGACCAATCTTGCCCGGTTTTAAAGGCTATGACCAGATTTTATGAGGACCCACATCTAGCCGCCTCTGCAGAGGCTGCCCTCCATGCACTCCAGCAAGGCCACCGTCCCGCTGAGGACTATGTGGCGGAGTTCCGGCACTGGAGTGCCGACGCCGCATGGAACAATGTGAATCTCCATTTCCAGTTCTGGATGGGACTGTCCGAGCCACTGAAGAATGAATTGGCTCGTGTGGGTGTGCCACCAACTCTGGACACCCTGATCGATTTGGCCATCCAAATCGATCGCCGACTGCGAGAGCGTTGTGCTGAAAAGTCTGGCACCCCCACGTACTCCTCCTACTCCGAGCACCCTCCTGTACCACGGTTGGGCGGTCCACGATGCCTAACCATTCCTCCTGAAGAGCGACAGAGAAGATTATCCAATGGATTGTGTCTGTATTGCAGAGGCTCGGGACACTCAGTGTGGACCTGCCCCACCAAGTCAGGCAGGACCCCTCCATGCAACCAAGGAGGGATACTGAGCATTCCAGATCCCAAGACGCATGCAGTCCTTGCCTTAATCCTGCAGCTGCCCAGGGGGATGTCTCCGTCTCAGCCATTATAGACTCTGGAGCCTGCGGCTGTTTCATGGACTTGGGTTTGCCGCACTACATCAGGTACCCCTCAGGCCCAAGGCACACCCAATGACTCTTCACCTGGCCGACGGGTCGCCCATCAAATCTGGGTCGGTGACTCATGAGACCATCCCCCTCTTGACCCGTACCTGTGAGGGTCATTCTGAACTCCTGCTCCTTGACGCCATAGCGTCCCCACTGGCTCCAGTCATCCTTGGATTGCCCTGGCCCCGAGCACACTGCCCTCTCGACTGGGTCACTGGCAGCGTACTATTCAGCTCAACCTACTGTCAGCACCACTGCTTCCCACCTTCTGCTGGTTAGCTCCTAGCAGCGTCCTGCCCGGACTCTGACCCGGACTCGGAAGTCCGCCTAGCGGTCCCTGCTGTATACCACGACTACATTGACATGTTCAGCAAAAAAGGGGCAGATGTCTTGCCACCACACCGTCCCTACGACTGCCCCATCGAGCTGCTTCCAGGCACAGAAGTACCATTCGGCAGAATTTATCCGCTTTCAGCTAAGGAACTAGCAGCGCTTAAGTCCTATCTGGATGAGAATCTCGCTAAGGGATTCATCCGTCCCTCTACGCCCCCCGCCAGGGCCGGGATTTTCTTTGTGGAGAAAAAGGACAAATCCCTGAGACCCTGCATTCATTATAGAGACCTCAACAAAATCACGGTCAAGAACCGATACTCTCTCCCGCTGGTTCCAGAGTTGTTCCAGCGGCTAGGTTCTGCCACCGTTTTCTCCATATTGGACCTCCGTGGGGCCTACAACCTCATTCGGATCAGGGAGGGGGATGAATGGAAAACGGCCTTCCGGACCCGGTTTGGCCATTATGAATATTTAGTCATGCCATTCTGCAATGCACCAGCCACTTTTCAGCATCTCGTTAATGATATCTTCCGGGACTTCCTCGATCAGTTTGTGGTGGTGTATTTAGATGACATCCTCATCTTCTCCCCTTCCCTAGAAGAGCACCGAACCCATGTCAAGAGCGTGCTAAGCCGCCTTCGTCAGCACGGCCTCTATGCTAAGGCTGAGAAGTGCACGTTCGAGTGCTCCAGCATCTCCTTCCTGGGTTTCATCCTGTCAATCTCAGGTATTACAATGGACCCCCAGAAGTTTTCCGCCATTGTGAATTGGCCCGCACCTACCGACAAAAAGGCAGTGCAGCGTTTTGTTGGCTTTGCCTATTTTCCGGAAGTTCGTCAAGGGGTTCTCGGCGGTAATCACACCCATCACCCAACTGACGAAGCAGACCTCCCATTTCCACTGGACCCCTGAGGCGCAGGCAGCCTTTTAGCAACTCAAGAAGCTCTTCACCTCTGCTCCGATCCTGACCCTGCTTCGCCCTACATCCTGGAAGTGGATGCCTCAGAGACGGCAGTCGGAGCGGTCCTGTCCCAAAGACAAGGACCAAAAGCTGCACTGCATCCAATTGCCTTTTACTCCTGGAAACTGACACCCCCTGAACGCAACTATGATGTGGGGCCCCGATAGGGAGCTTCTCGCCATAAAATCTGCTCTCCAAGAATGGCGGTACCTGCTGGAGGGAGCCGTGCACCCAGTCCTAGTTTTTACAGACCATAAAAACTTGGAGTATTTACGCACTGCCAGGAGACTTAAACCTCGTCAGGCCAGATGGGCCCTTTTCTTCTCCCGCTTCCGTGAAGCCGGACGCCCTGTCCCGGATGTTCCTGGAACCAGGGGACACCTCTCCGCCTGATACCATCCTCCCAGCACGTAATTTCCTTTTGATCCAAGAGGACCTTTCATCCCAGATTAGGCGATCCGTAGCTGGGTCCCCTACCACACCGGATCCCAGGGTGACTCTGCAAGATGGGCTGTGGCGGTTCGGGTCGAAAATTTTTGTCCCTGAAGGGCAGCGTCTGGCAGCTCTGGAACTATGCCATGACCATAAGTTGGCGGGACACTTTGGACGGAAAACTGCAGACCTACTCTCCAGGCCATTTTGGTGGCCAACAGCAGATAAGGACTGCAGGGAATACGTGAAGGCCTGCCCCGTCTGTGCTCATAGCAAGGTTGACAGAACCAAAGCCTGGGGGCTTCTTAATCCACTCGCCATCCCTGAACGCCCATGGTCGCAACCCTCCATGGATTTTATAGTGGAATTACCCCCGTCTGAGGGATTCTCCACCATCTTCGTAGTAGTCGACTGCCTCACAAAAATGGCACATTTCGTCCCCATGAAAGGCACACCCTCGGCAGTCCAGACGGAAGAGACTTTTATCAAAGAAATTGTTCGCCTCCATGGCCTCCCAACCAGCATCGTGTCCGATCGAGGAGTGCAGTTTACGTCCAGGGTCTGGAAGGCGCTATGCTCAGTCTTAGGAATTGAATTAGCCTTCTCCTCCGCTTACCATCCTCAGACCAATGGCCAGACGGAGAGATCTGCCTGCTCCTTTTGTACCGCACTGCCAGCTTGTTTCACGACCCGGCCTGTACGACCATTCTTCAAGTGCACGAGTGCTCCAGCGGACTTCTACCAACACCAGTGACCCAGTCCGACCCTCGTGCCATCATGCACTCCCGAGCCACCTGTCTACTCTACCAGGGGTTCCAGAGTCAGGGTCGTAAGGGAGGTTACCTACTGCATAAGTCAGACTCATCCACCAGGTACGTGACACTATTGCTGGAGTTAGCATTGCCACGTACTTGAAAAAGTATTCATACCCCTTGAAATTTTCCACATTTTGTCATGTTACAACCAAAAACATAAATGTATTTTATTGGGATTTTATGTGATAGACCAACATAAAGTGGCACATAATTGTGAAGTGGAAGAAAAAGGATGAATGGTATTCTTTTACAGAAGATTTATTAACATGTAATCAAACATATCAGGTCAGCACTTAGATGGTTACAGTATGGAATATGCAAACATAAGATAATAATATATAACAAAACAAAAATAGAGAACAGAAAACAGGAGACATAAGCAATAAGATTATGCCGGTATCAAGCGTAGCATCCCATCCCAAGAAAAAGTTAGTCCAATATATATTTTTCCAAAGTATCTTAGGATGCCTTCAAACAAAAAAAAAACAACCATGTATAGAACCCAGCTTATCTAAACAAGATATTTATAATCAAGAGTCTCCCTATTGGAGGATTCGATATAAGAATTTAAAATAGATAAAAACAATATAGAAAACATAACATTATAGGTATAACCATCCCGACAAGGGCATTACCTGGCGGCCTGATAGGAGGGTGGATTGAATGCATAAAAGATAGCAGACAGTAAGAGATGAAAGAGAAAAGGAAAAAAAAAGAAGCCTGCTAGAAGATAAGGGAACAGGGAGAAAGGAGAAGAAAGGGGAAAAAGAGTCCATGGGGTGTGCGCCGGGGGAGTGTTAAATTGAGAGAAGCATACTGTCAAACCTAGAAGGCTGAGTATGTGTAATCTACGATTGCCAAACTCTAAGAGATTTGTTGTGAATATCCGAAAGGATGGCCGTCAACTTCTTATTCACCATGACATCATTCATGCGGCGTTTGACCACCTCAAAGCTAAGCGCGGGGGTTTTGCATGCCCTTGCAATGGTTAGTTCAGTTGCAGTAAAGAGATGTTTTCCAATTGGCGTTCCGGGCATAGCAGTTCCACAATTCTTTTGCCAAGGAAGGCTTCAAAAGGGTTCCTTTTAACGTTTACGTGAAATAAGTTACGAAGAGCCTTCTTGTGAACATCCCCAAAAACATAGAGGAGAATAAGTTGGGATAAAACGGGCCAATCTAGCCATTGTATACAGTAATACCACCTATACAACACTTTATAGGCATTTTCCAATATAAGGACATTTTTTGAACACTTGAAGAGGGTTCTAGTCATAATATGCCAGTCATCCAGATCTAACTGCCTCCCCAATTCTTTTTCCCATTGGAGATGATAGGGCCTCAATGGAGACTTTTTTGCAGATATTATAGATGAGTATATCAATGATATTAGGCCCGGAGAGTGGGGTGTGGCTCTACATAGGCTCTCAAAAGGAGTCAGAGTGTATGGGGTAGGGTGGGATTTTATGAGTTGTTGAAGAAAAAGGCCTAAGTTGTAGGTAGCTATAGTGTTCTCTTAAGGGAATCTTATGAGAAGAGCATAAGACATCAAATGTCAGTATCCTAGTAGGGGTAAACAGAGATTGAATGTCCGTGAACCTGTTCGCTGTCCACTATAAAAATTGGGCTGGGTTTTCGCAACCTGGAGGAAATAATGGACAATGGAGAAGCCGAAGAAGTGGGAGATGGGGGGAATTCAAACCCGCTGAATATTTGACCGAGTCTCATAATCGTAAAGAGTGAGTTAAACATGGCCCTATTGCGGCCGGTCGATGAGTAGGAGGGAGGCAGCATACAGAAGAAAAAGGTATGGGGTCGGAATTGACAAGATCAAACGTGGCCCATAATGGCAGCTGATATGTTTCATGGAGATGGGATAAGGGTGCTATGCTTGCTGCAGTGTAGTAGGCCTGCAAGTTAGGGACCAAAAGGCCATCATTGATCCTTCAAGCATACAAAACCTGCTTGCTAATTTGAGGACGGATGGATCTCCATATAAACTGCAAAACCTTGCGTTGTTTTATACGTAAAATATGTGATGGTACTGAAACAGGCAAGACTCGAAAAAATAAAGCAATATCAGGAGATATGCAAACTGCAGTTATCCTACCAAACCAGGACAGTAGTAAATTGGACCAAGAACACAGCGTGTCAGACAATCGTTTGAATAGGAGTGGAAAATTAGCTGGTATAATCCTTCATATGTTGGAGTGAGACAGGTTCCTAGGTAGGGCAAGGAGGAGTGCCAATGAAATGGGAAGTCTGTTTTCAAGTCTGTCAATACTGGAAGCGAGAGGTTGACTGACAGAGCTGTAGATTTGGAAGGGTTGACACGGAGTCCCGAAAGGGATGCAAAAGTGTCTAGAAGAGATAGTAGATTCGGTAGAGAGATTCTGGGGGAGGTTAAAGATAACAAAATATTGTCAGCGAATAATATTTTATGGGAAGAGCCCACAACATCAATATCCTTTATATCTGGATGAGAATGAACCGCCTCCACCAATGGCTCCAGAGCCAGAATAAAGAAAGGAGGGGCGAGAGTGGGCAACCTTGACAGGTACCCCTCCCAATGTTAAAGACAGATGATTCAAATCTATAATATTTAATATTAGCCCGAGGGCAGCCATATAGCTCTGTCACCCATAACATAAACAAGGCTCCGCGGCCATAATGACAAAGCACGAACATACAATAAGACCATGACAAAGTATCAAAGGCCTTATTCACATCAAGAGACAAAAACATTGATTCTAACGAGCGCCTGTGGCTATATGTTGTATCTGCAGTATTTGCCGAATAGCGTCCCCTGCCTGTCTGTGCGAGACAAAGCCGACTTGATCCTTCTTAATTAAGCGAGGAAGGAAGGAGTTTAAATGATTAGCCAAAAATGTAGTCATGATTTTCATATCTATATTAATAAGAGAGATGGGTCTAAAGTTAGCCCAAGAGGAGTGATCATGGACAGGCTTAGGAAGCTTCACTATATTAGCGGTCAAAGGGTCTGATGTAAAAGTCTGGCCATCCTTAACAGAATTATACATAGCTGTCAGATGTGGAGCTATAACGTCAGCTAGCTTTCTATCATAAAGTGCCGTATAGCCATCTGGAACAGGTTCTTTACCCACTTTTAGGTCGTTAATACATTGAAGGACCTCCGAGACTTGAACATCCTGGTCCAAAAGGGTCATATGGGCCTCATACAGTTTGGGGAACGAAAGACAGCTGAGGAACGTATCAGTGTCCTGACTACATGCCTGATTAGGGGCAGAGTACAACTTGGTAAGACGATTCCTCCAAAATCCTTACTGGGTTACCCGTGAGTACATTATGTCGAGTGCGCAAAGTGATGGGAGTAAATTTAGGAGATGAATGGTTTTTAACATTTTTTACAAATAAATATCTGAAAAGTGTGGCATGCATTTGTATTCAGCCCCCCAAGTCAATACTTTGTAGAACCACCTTTCACTATAGCTACAAGTCTTCTTGGGTGTGTCTCTATCAGCTTTGCACATCTAGAGAGTGAAATTTTTGCCCATTCTTCTTTGCAAAAGAGCTCAAGCTCTGTCAGATTGGATGGAGAGCATCTGTGAACAGCAATTTTCAAGTCTTGCCACAGATTCTTCATTGGATTTAGATCTGGACTTTGACTGGGCCAGTCTAACACATGAATATGCTTTGATTTAACCATTCCATTGTAGTTTTAGGGTTGTTGTCCTGCTGGAAGGTGAACTGCCTGTCAGTTTAGGCAGACAGCCATGTCTTGGTTGGTTTGCAGTTGTGCCATACTCTTCATATTCGGATGCTGGATTGAACAGTGCTCCGTAATATGTTCAAAGCTTGGGATTTTTTTTATAACCTAACCCTGTTTTAACCACTTCAATACCAGGCACTTCCCTACCAGACCAATTTTCAGCTTTCAGTGCCGTTGCGCTTTGAAAGACAATTGCGCGGTCGTGCGACACTGTACCCAAACAAGATTGTTATAATTTTGTTCCCACAAATAGAGCTTTCTTTTGTTGGTATTTGATCACCCCTGCAGTTTTTTATTTTTTGCTCTACAAATAATAAAATACCGAAAATTAACAAAAAAAGCTTTTCTGTCACAAAAATTTGTAAATAAGTACATTTTCTCCATCACTGATGGGCACTGATGAGGCTACACTGACAGGCACTGAGGAGTCAGTACTGATTGGTGCTGATGAAGTGGTACTGATGAGGTGGCACTGATGATAAGGCACATATATGCAGCACTGATAAGCAGCACTGACTGGCACTGATAGGTGGCACTGATAAGCAGCACTGATGGGCACTGATATGCAGCACTGATGGGCACTAATAAGTGGCACTGATGAGCACTCATAGGCGGCACTGATGGGCACTGATAGGTGGCACTGGGCACTGATAGTTGGCTCTGATGGGCACTGATAGATGGCACTGGTGGGCACAGATAGGTGGCACTGGTAGGTGGCACTGGTGGTCACTGATAGGGAACAATGGTGGGCAGCAGATGACAGGTGCACTAATGGGGGCCCATTCCCTGGTGGTCTAGGGTGGAATCTGAATTTGGCACTGAGTGCCATCCATTTTGGGACTGTGCCCCTTTCCTGGTGATCTAGGGTGGGCTCCCTGGTGGTCTAGGATTGGCTCATTGGTGGTCCTGATCGGCTCCCTGGTGGTTCTGGGTGGGCACATCCCTGGTGGTCCCTGGGCAGGCTCCCTGGTGGTCTAGGGTGGTGATCCTAGGGGGGCTATCAGCACAGACCCCCTCCTGTCAGGAGAGCAGCTGATCTGCTCTCCACTACTTGCGTCTGCAGATTCAAGTAGTGGAAAAGCCGATAAACGGCTTTTCCTGTTTACACTGTGACCAGCGGTGATTGGTCATGGCTGATCACGCGATAAAGAGCTTCCGATTGAAGCTCTGTACCGAGATCGGTAATGTGGTGGGTCAGACTGACCCACCACACCACCGATAGCCACGATGCACGCCCCCACGGGCACGCACCGGCATGCTATCCTGCTGGACATCCTATGATGCCCAGTCAGGATAACTGAACTACTTCCCGGCCATCATTCTGCATACGGCAGTAGGGAAGTGGTTGAACTTCTCCACAACTTTATCCCTGACCTGTCTGGTATGTTTCCTTGCCTTCATGATGCTGTTTGTTCACTAGGGTTCTCTAACAAACCTCTAAAGGGCTTCACAGAGCAGCTGTATTTATGCTGAGATTAAATTACACACAAATGTGGACTGTTTACTAATTTGTTGATTTCTGAAGGCAATTGGTTCCACTAGATTTTAGTTAGGGGTATCAGAGTAAAGAGGGCTGAATACAAATGCACGCCACACTTTTCAGATATTTATTTGTAACATTTTGAAAACCATTTATCATTTTCCTTCCATTTTACATTTATGTGCCACTTAGTGTTGGTCTATCACACAAAATCCCATTAAATTACATTTACGCTTTTGGTTGTATCGGGACAAAATGTGGAAAAATTCAAGGGGTATGAATACTTTTTCAAGGCACTGTATATGGGGACCCGTACATGATAATACCTCTCACTGCTGCCTGTGCATGTGTGTGTGTGTATGTATGTATGTATGTATATATATATATATATATAATGTTTCTGAGGAGTATTATTGTATATTTGAAGATGTAGTTAACAAGGCTGCAAAAAGTTGGTTTTATTTCTTATTCTTTTTTTGAACCAATGTGACCCTATTCTTTAATTGCTTTCTTTGTGATTTAATTTTACTTCAAAACAAGTATAGTCACTGCATGATATATAAGAAGGATAATGTCTGCCAAATGGTTGTAAACTGGGAAAGAGCTAAGGGTAGATTTCCATTAGAGTAATCCTTTGGATGCAGAAATGAATCTACTGGCTAACAAGTTTTGCTTTAGGAGGATGAGACATGACAGTCCCTGAAATTGACTGCCCCCCTCTTGCCTCCCAAATATTGTTATTTGCCACAGAGTCTCTCTTTCAAATTAAAGGTTCAATAAAGTGACCAGAGAGAGAGGAGAGGATAGGCCAAGATGGACTTTTCCCAAAAAAGGAAAGATCTGTATATAAGCTGTCAATAGATCTGAATCTACTGATCATTCAGTTTATGATTCTTAGTGATGGTATCCATGTTTCATCATTTAAATTGCCCAGATTTGTTTAAGATTTACCTACAATATTACACACCCAAAAGATTGTTTATAATGGATTATTTGATCTGAATGCCATTTTCCTAATGTTGCATTCCAGTTTACTATTGTTCTGGATGTTCAAAAGATTCAACCTAATTTGCAAAGTAGTTAAAATAAATAAGCTGCACATCGATTATGTAAGTGGCAACCCCTAATGTCACCCGGCCATGTAAGTGAATGTAATTACATAGTCTAGTTGAAAAAAACACAAAGTCCATCCAGTTCAACCAATAAACAGGGGAAAACAAAACAAAACACTTTTTTTTACGATCCTATATACACAATCCCATACCCAGAGTTGATCCAGAGGAAGGCAAAAACCCTAGCAAACATGATCCAATTTGCTCCAGCAGGGGAAACAAATCCTTCCTGATCCCCCAAGAGGCAATCGGATGATCCCTGGATCAACATTACCTATAAATGTTAGTATCCAGTTATGTTGTTATGTTATGTACATTTAGGAAAGAATCCAGGCCTTTTTTAACCGCCTCAGGACCGCCCACCATCAAATGACGGCGGAGCGGTCCTGCTCTCACAGCGGGTGGACGTCATATGACGTCCTCCCTTTAAGCCGGGATTGCGCACGATCGGGCGCGCGCATCCCGGCTCTGTCGGTGTCGGCGTGTCCCCAGGACACGCCGCTTCAACGACAGGGGTGAACAGCCATTGGTTATGGCTGTTCACCACGTGATCGGCTGTGACGAAGTCACAGCTGATCACAAACGGCACGCGCATGCGCACGATCGGGAGCGCGCTGCGCGTGCGTGTCGGTGGCGGCGTGTTCCTGCGGTGCCGTCCAACCACTCTCACCTGACAGGCAGGAGTCTGCCCGTCAGTTTCACACACAATCCCAGTGGCTGCAGCCACTGGATTGTGTGTAATACCCTCCGTTGTTAGGTCCGTACGACGTATGGACCTGGCGGCGAAAGGGTTAAAGCAGGAAAGGGTTTTGCTAGCTTTGGAAACCACAGCTTGGCATTGCATGCTATTATTAAGCTTATGATCTGCAAGAACACCCAGATCTTTCTCCACCATTGATACCCCAGTTGCACTCCCCCTAATATGTAATCTTTTTCTACATACCCGGCTCATGCCATACATGCTGAAAAATGTCAACATTCATGGTGTGAACAAGGCCTAAGAGAAAACTGTAAGCGCAGATGCACTTAAAACGGAAGTCTGCCACCTCCCTTTAAAAATTAAAAGTCAGCAGGTACACATACAGTAGCTGCTGACTTTTAACATTGGGGCACTTACCTGTCCTGGAGTCCAGCGATGTCCACACCTTCGCTGGTCTTCAGATCAGCTGGTCGAGTGCTGCCATTGCCATTGAGGGTAAGGGAACCCAGAAGTGTAGCCTTTCGGCTCCACGTCAGACCCCTACTGTGCATGCACAAGCCGGCGGCGAAGGAGGGAGGAGGAGGGAGCCGGGCTGCTGACATCAGCGGCCACGGCTGTGGCCCGGGTTCCCGGATGTAGGGAAAAGGACACCTGTCAAAAACAGGTATCCTCTCCCCCCTCCCCCAGAAAGGTGCCAAATGTGACACCTGAGGGGGGGAGGAATCCGACGAGCGTAAGTTCCACTTTTGGGTGGAACTCAGCTTTAAGTGATACAGTGCATATTTTGGTAAAGGGTGGTCATAATTCTATTTTAAATTTCATTCTCTACTACAATAACTCTCATAAAAAATAATTTGCACCTTTCATTTGACTCTCTTCCATATCTTTATGTTCTAGTACTGGTAACATGTAAACAGCTTGGTGGCACACTCTCTTTTTTTAAGTACACAAAAACCTCCTGCATTTGTAGGACAATGGATAGCTTCTACCTTTCATCCTATTCTTTTTCACATTATATTTAGTGTTGAAGTTTTGGTGCATAGATGACTACTGTTATTTAACCCCAACTTTACACACGTTTTTGATTTTACAAATACTAGCATGTCAGAATGAACTAGTCATCTAGTCATATATTTTTTATTTTGTAAGCCATGTTAGTAGTCAAAACAAAAACTGTACTGTTGCTATATGAATGTGTACATTCCTTGCACTTGAATGATTTTCTCAGCAGGAAGTTGCCCCTTGTGACACAAATCCCATTTTATGTGAGATTGATTTTTTCTTTCTTGAATGGAGCTAGGTATTCATTGCTTCCAAAAGGTAGAAAAATGTTTTATTTAATGGTATATCAAAAATGCATTACAAGTTGTAACATTTTGCTGCTAATCACAAGGCACATTCCAACTAGTGGGCACTTGCAAGCAGCAGAGGGACCTCAACAACTAAGCATATTAGCCAGATGAAAAAAAAACTCAGAGGCTTTTTTTAAACCCTCTAACCCCAACGCACTGTAATAATTACTGCTCAAGAATCCCAGATGCTCACCCTCCTTCAATCACTAGATTTAATTTACATATGACGCAAACTACTCCACAAGCCAGGGAATTCATCTACTATTCAAATTCCCCTAAAGCTTTTGTTGACTTGATAAAACCCTTTTATTGCTTCAGCAATTATTCTTTGGTTTCTAAGGCTGACATTAACACCATACCATGGTCTGAACATAATCCAATACTTTCCATCAAATTCAATCGCACATGCAGTATTTATTTTCTGATCACCTCCATCCAGTCTCCTCTCTGTCCACAATGTGGGAAGCTGACAATTTGAGGATTGTTTGAGAAAAGAGTGGGAATCACCACTCTAGGCAAGATGCTTTAACCATATAATTTGACCTCTTATTGGCAGCTAAACTTGAGAAAGCATTATGCTGGTACACACACAGATACTAACCATGTGTTAATAAATCAGTATCAGTGCTGACAAACAGACAAAAAAAATCTAAAATATTTTACCCAATCCAATTGAAGGGTGGAACAGATAATCTCACCTCTGACCCTTGTAAAATAGTTGATATCTTTGCAGACTTTCTTAAAACTCTCTATGACCAGCCTTCCCTATTCTCGAAAGAAAAAGCAGTCCATTTCTTTGACATCTTACTTCCTTGTTATTTCCGAAAAGACCAGTGTCTCTTTTGACGTGGACATCACTCAAAATGAGGTACTTATAGTGCCGATGGATACTCCACAATTTTCTACAAGGAATATTCACAACAACTTCTAGCACCCCTCTTAAAGCAACTTTTTAACATCCTTAAATTGGGAACTCACTCAGACCTATCCTCCCTTCAAGCACACTTCATGATCATTTCCAAATTGTTTCTCAGCCTCAATAAGTGGGATTTGGTATGATTATTGAGAAAGCGTATTTCCCCTTTTTGCCTATACTTCCACTCACAAATTACCTACTTTTCCCACCAGGACTAGACAGCCTAGAACATTTACTTGGTGGCCTATGCAACAACTTTCCCACATCTATCATTTACTCACTCCATGCCACTTCTTCTATTGGCCATAATTGCAGAAACATTATGAAGCTCCTCAGGCAGAATATTATTGATAACTTCAGATAAAACACTGGATCACTTATTTAACCAGGATTTGAGGCTACCTCTTCCACAAATGTTTTTGAACACATCTGCTTCTACAGTCCTGGTACTCCTAGACCAGGGGCAGGCAACCTTCGAGAGATAGAGATCTACTTGAACAACACTGATGAAGTCAAAGATCACCAGGCACAGTGATCCCCCAAATAAAATATTTTTACTCAGAACAAAAATAAGTATTACAAGAGAGTACAGGGTTTAGGAGTGCATTATGCAGGGAATGCAGGGTTCACCAGTGCATTACGCTCAGAATGCAGAGATCAGGAGTGCATTGCGGTCAGAATGCAGGGTTCAGGAGTGCGTTGTGGTCAGAATGCATGGATCAGGAGTATGTTGTGGTCAGAATGCAGGGTTCAAGAGTGCGTTGCAGTCAGAATGCAGGGTTCAGGAGTGCGTTGTGTTCAGAATGCAGGGATCAGGAGTGTGTTGCGGTCAGAATGCAGGGATCAGGAGTGCGTTGTGGTCAGAATGCAGGGTTCAGGAGTGGGTTGTGGTCAGAATGCAGAGGGGAGGATTGCGTTTTGGTCAGAATGCAGGAATCAGGAGTGCATTTCAGTCAGAATGCAGAGATCAGGAGTGCATTGCAGTCAGAATGCAGGAATCAGGAGTGCGTTGCGGTCAGAATGCAGGGTTTAGGAGTGGGTTGCGCTCAGAATGCAGGGATTGTGGGAGGTGATGTGAGGGGTGATAGAAGACACTGCTATGACAGTGTCTTCTGCCCCCTTCACATCACCCCCACACACAGTGGTATCTTCTGCTCCCCCTTTCCCCTATAGCAGTAACCTCCCCCTTCTTCCCTCCTCTCCCATAGCACAGTATCCTACCTGTTTCACAGCGGAGACCAGGATACAACACAGTTCTGGACAGAGGGGCAGTAGGTGGCCGAGCAACATTTTCATATTAGCAAGCTGGTGATTGGTTGCTTAGGACCAGCTTGTGTGCTAGCAACCAATCACCAGCAGCCTAACATAAAATGTTTCTTTGGCCGGCTCCTTCTCTCACCCTTCATCCTGAGCTGTGCTTCCTCCCAGTCACCGCTGTTTACTTTTAACAGTGGTGGAGGAGGATGGAGCTGGGAGGGAGACACCAGGACATAGATGGCATGACACAGCTACGCAGGAAGCTTGAGGCTGGGAGGGAGAAAGGACTGTAACATAGAAGATGGGGACGGTGGCGCAGGAACCTGTTAGTGGTCCACCTGTCACCTGCTGGCGGTCAATGGGTGGACTGTAATCGACAGGTTGCCAACCCCCCGCCCTAGACTAGTATGCATCTTATGTTCCGTTGTAAACACACCCCATACCTATTGCACATATGTCATGAAATGTGACCAGTCCTATAATAATTGGGGTTTGGGGGAAGATCTGATCCAGTGTAGCTAAAGGCTCATTCAAATCAATGATAATGAAATTAACTTACTTACTGAGTGCCAGCATGCATTATGAAAGCCAATGCTTCAGAAAGTGATTGCTAATTTAGGGTTTATAGTCATCAAGGTGATGTCCTGCACACATGGTGGTCTTGTCCTTAATTGATTCTGCTTTGGTTGATCATTTTTAGTCTAATACAAATCCTTTTCCACATCACAATCCCTACTATCCCTAAAGACCCCTGAATATGTATTCTTCACCACATTATCCCAGGACTGACCTCAACACCATAAAAATTGTCCACTCATCTGTATCTGCCTGCTAAACAAACTGTCCCCAAGCCTGAGTAAAAAGAACAGCATAAATCTAAAGATTATATCACAGACTCTCGCGCCAAAGGTGTCAGATCCTGATAGCAGCTGCTGTCTTAGCCTTGGAATAGTAGATATTATGTAAATATGCACTAGGAATTAAAATCCTGTGCCGACAGCGCTTGCTATGGTAGGTTATTTAAATGTGGGTACTCATAGAAACATGATATGCGAGTATACAAATATTGTTCAAATGTTATCTTTTTCATATATATGTACTATACCTCAATACTGTGCAAACGAATATCATAAAGTGCATACGTGCTACAGAAATTCCATTGTGACCATAACATAAATTGCAAACACAACCTTGATGCACTAAATATAGAATCAACAATTTTTGCAAACCATGCAAAAGAATAATATTGTGCAAATTAAGTGAATAATTGCAGCGCCCCACTTATGTGCAATACAGTTCATACTGCAACAGTTCTTAGTTTACTTCTTAAATTCAAGTGACCATGCTTTTTTTATGTAAAATCTCTTCCAAAAGTGCTGTGCTTCCAATGTGCCATCAAATCCACCATGTGCAGACAAAGGATAAGGTCCCTACTTACCAGACCTTGTTGACTCTCTTGTCATATGACAAAGAGAAGTCAGAATGCGCTTGTGGTCTGTGCCCGACCCTGGGTCTTTGGTGATGTAGCCTCTCCTCGGTGTGGCTTCGGAGGTGTCTCATCAATGTTTATATGGTTAGAAGGAGAAAGAAGAACAAACCTCTCATTGCGTAGCTTGTTTAAAATTTGCATCCTTTATTTGCCGAAATGTAACAATGTTCCATGTATTTTCAAAAGCTCAATGGAAGCTGCGACTCTCCCTTGCTGGCGTGCGTTCCAAATGAGCGTGCCCCAGAGCACCTTGCGTTCCAACTGACGCGTTTCACCACAAACATAACGTCTTCAGAGCAACTCTGAAGTTACGTTTGTGACACAACGCGTCAGCTGAAATGCAAGGTGCGCTGGGGCACGCTCATTTGGAACGCACGCCGACAAGGGTAGAGTCGCGGCTTTCAATTAGCTTTTGAAAATACATGGAAACATTGTTACATTTCGGCAAATAAAGCCTGTGATTTTTAAATAAGCTACGTGTTGTTATTTTGAGGGGACAGCAAATTTACACTGTTATACAAACTGTTGAAAGAACATCTAACTATTCTTCCCACGGTCATTAGGACCACGTTGTCAACTCTCCCCTTGAGCAATACTTTTGATATTGCAATATTTAGACAGTTCCCTTTGCTGTTTGGCAAAGCTGTGCAAATCTCAAGAATGGATAGGGAGGAGGCAGAGTTACATTTATGACCTGACCTATCTCTCCTGCAGTAAAGGTATATATCAAGGTCACCTCCATAACTCCAGCTTGTGACTGAACAGTGAAGAACAACAGCAGATTGATGAATTCATCTCTTTGATCTCTCCTTCTGTCACCATGTTCCATGTCAGCAAATTTGGATGCACCACACCTGATTGGTCCCTTAGTTCTTCCCTTCCCTCACCTATTCAGTATTCTACTATAAAGAGAATTTCAAGGAGCTGATATCAAATAATTTTTTTCTCCATTTATACAGGACAACATACATTATTTTCTGCCTGGAGTTCATTTTTAGGCTTGCTTTCATTTAAATACACACTATACAGTCAACACTTGTCACCTATGCTAGCAGCGTAGTGCATTTTAAGTGGTGGCTTATCATGTATACTGAAGTTGCTGGTTAATTCTATTTATGGAACAAATGGACATCCCTGTGTTTATTTAATGCTTCTAAATAGGCCTAGATGAGATCTAGTGTTTGACAGAATTGGACATCCCAGAGACTTTACTAACTACTTATTGATTTTTCAAAGCAAATAAAAACTACTGTTTAAAGGGTATTTTAAAATCAGAAGGTCATGCCATCTATCACCTTATCGACTTAGTATTTTGTCTTATTTTCAAGAAAGGTAAAAAGATCACTGCTTAATGTATGCAAGTGACGTTAATCGATTGTTTAAATATACTGTTAATTTATTTTGGTAAAGGTTTTACAATCACCAATCTATGGTTGTGCTGTTATGAGGACAGGGTGCTGTTGGAGGTCTTATTTTTATGGTGTTTAATGTTAAAATAGATTATGTATATGTTTGTGTCTGTGTAATTCAAATATAATGCTTGATACTTCAAATTAGTGCTCCTGTTACAAATGTACTCTAGGTCTCAGTTCACCAATGTACCAAGGGCCATATGTAGACTGTAATTGCTAATCTCTCTTTCTGAAACCAGTGGTTGTCTGGCCTTCATACTGATTCCATGGCTTTGATATTTTGGCTTACTACCTGGACAAGCATGTTGATTTGGTCTTCCAGCTTCCCTTGCTGCCTACCTGTTCCAGATCATTAAAGCGGAGTTCCACCCAGAAATTTTCTTTTACATCATTCAAGTCCTTTGCCTATATAGACTTACCTTTGAAGGAAAAAAAAATGTATACTCACCCTAAGTCGCTTGTTGCTAGGTGGTTTCTGTAATCTGCCCCTATTTGGTCCTAGGCTCCTTTTTACTTCCTGCTTCCCCTGGCCTCCTGGGAGCTGTGACTCATCATTTCCCAGAAGTCAGTGGGCTTCCCTGTACTGTGAAATCCTGTTATTTCCAGACAGGAAATGACACGATTTAAGGCGGACCGAGATCGAGGAGTGCATGATGGTTACCCACCATGCACTTCTTTCAGGAAGAGATGACAGGAGACCCAGGATGGGCTTCAGATGCCCTCACCTAAAATGGAAAAGTCCAGCAGTGAGAGAAACGAAATTGTGAGTAAAAAATACATGCAATTACTAGGCGGTTTGAAAGTAAGGAAACAAAAGGTTACATTTATTTAGTATTAAAAGAGTGGATGCCAAAAAAAAATAATAATTTCTGGGTGGAACTCCGCTTTAACTCACAGTATCGGCATTTTACAGCCACGTAACTGTGATTTTCAGAAGGAGGTTAGCAATGTCCGTTTTTCTCTTTACTGGTGTCCTTTAATGTTACTTGTGGCCACTTCTCCGGTACTGGGTTCCTGTCTCTGAGAACATTATATATGTCTCATAGATCTGCAATTGGAATTGTGTCATTTATATCAAGATTTTAACATTTATAATTTGCTGTTCTATGTTTCACATTTTGCTGCTTTCGAATATGTTGTTTGTTTTTCATACTGACAAATGAAAACTGGCTTGTGTTTTAATTCCAGTGATACTATGGACATGGAATGGTCTCAAGTATATCCCAATCCATTAAATTGATTTATCGTGATAACAGCATGTAAACTCATCTACTGAATGAGACTGAAATATATTGAAAGCCAAACAAATCATTTAGTTTGTGACACTGAAACAGCAAAGATTCTGCTACAGAAAGAATGGCTTGTTTTTGTTTACCTGTAGATAAGTGGTATATTTTTCACCATAATACTGTATATATAATGGTAAATGTACTTATGCATGGTGAAAGGTATCATGAGAAGCGTGGCACTGTGCATATATATATATATATATATATATATACCATATAAATAGCAAATTAGTTTTTGTTTCACATTTTCTTTCCTGTGCCATTTACTGTAAAACCAAATAAACATATAAGGTTTAATTTGCCAAGGTTATGGATCTTTCTTATAGCTACAAGGTGTAATTTTTAAATTCAAACAGCTTGCTAAAGATAATGATAGATTGTGACATAAATGAGTGGTGCAGTGCCAAGACTGTTAAGCTGGCCATAGATGCCTCTGACTGAACGGAAAAAACCGAACCATTTCCCCCATCCACAAAATCGAGGTGGATGGGGGAATCTTCCCTGTTGCACTATTGTATTTTGACAATGGGGAGCAGTGGCCACACGTAAAAAAAAATTCTGCTGGTCCCTGCTTAACCAGCCAAATTTCTATGGCCAGCTGTAGACACCTCAACACTGGTGCTGTTTAGAGATGTAACTAAATGATTGCTTACATATTGCTTATAGTTTATTTTTAAGTGCTATAATGTGAAAGAGCCTGAAATAGAAGTATAAGGTTGACAGCTGTGAAATGAAGGTTAATACTTTTTTTTAGAGCAATTCAGGCAATATATGTGTGTATAATAATAGAAAAGAAAAACTAAGAAATGTTAGGAAAATATATTCTGTATATTTCAGAATTTTTATAAACACTATATATCTACATCATGTGTATATGATTGTTTTCTGAACCATATTCTAAGAGCAAAGGGCATTTGCATTGAAGGAGAGAAGTATACTGTGCAAGAGTGTAATAATCTTTTGTTCTGCTTGGGGGGAGTTTTTGGTGGAAAGACATTCTAATACCCAAAAATATCCCAGCATAAGAATTTCCAAATATTCAGCCACATACTATGTACACACATACTTAAAGTAGAACTATAGGCAAAACTTTTTTTTTCATTTTGAATAGAGTAGTGGAGGGTTATAACCCCTGCAATGTCCGAGATTTCCCTTCATGTCCTGTCCCATAGCCAAACCAGAAGTGAGAGAAAATCCTTGCAAATTAAGGGAATTTCTTGGGGACCCCTGGGTCACTGGAACTAATATCCCCATTGGAAGATTTCCCCTCTATTACTTTTCTGGGGACAACCCAAAATTTGGGATTTTCTTTTACTTTCGCTTTCAATGATAATGGTAAACAGGACAAATAGAGAGGATTAATCTCCTTAATGGGGGCACAGACTGCAATAAAAATTTACAGGGGTTCTAATCTCTCTCCACTCTATCCAAAACTAAAAAAAAAGTTTAGCCCTTAGTTATACTTTAAGATTATATATAGTGTAGTAATAGATATAGACTTGATAAACAGTTGCATTTATATCATGCAACATAAAAAACTACCATCATTATTCTATGGGTCATTTGCTAAAAGTGCAATAAAAGTACTGGGAATGGTCTGCACCACGTTACCTAAGCAGATAGACCTGTCTGAGCTCTATCTGTGCCACCATGCCATTTTTATGTCAGGGTGAAATAGAAACGGATGCAGGGCCTGCACCAAATTAGAAATGTAGAAAACGGATGCAGCTAGGATATACTGTAGATGACAATAATAAAACTTTTTTCATTCACACTATTAGATCCTATAATATTTAGAATTTCAATCTTTCTCAATTTTCTCTCTCTCTCATATATACAGTTGTGCTAATAAGTTTACATACCCTGACAGAATTTATGATTTCTTGGTCATTTTTCAGAGAATATGAATGATGACACAAAAACATTTTTTTCACTCATGATTAGTGTTTGGCTGAAGCCATTTATTATCAATCAACTGTGTTTACTCTTTTTAAATCATAATGACAACAGAAACTACCCAAATGACCCTGATCAAAAGTTTACATACCCTAGTAATTTTGGCCTGATAACATGCACACAAGTTGACACAAACGGGTTTGAATGGCTATTAAAGGTAACCATCCTCACATGTGATCTGTTTGCTTGTAATTAGTGTGTGTGTATAAAAGGTCAATGAGTTTCTGGGCTCCTGACAGACTATTGCATCTTTGATCCAGTGCTGCACTGACGTTTCTGGATTCTGAGTCATGGGGAAAGCAAAAGAATTGTTAAATGATTTGCAGGAAAAGGTAGTTGAACTGTATAAAACAGGAAAGGGATATACAAAGATATCCAAGGAATTGAGAATGCCAATCAGCAGTGTTCAAACTCTAATCAAGAAGTGGAAAATGAGGGGCTCTGTTGAAACCAAGGCACTGTCAGGTAGACCAACTAAAATTTCAGCCACAGCTGCCAGGAAAATTATTTGGGATGCAAAGAAAAACTCACAAATAACTTCAGGACTCTCTGAAAAGATGTGGTGTGGCTGTTTCAAGATGTACAATAAGGAGGCACTTGAAGAAAGATGGGCTGCAGCAGAAAGCCATTACTACGTAAATGCCACAAAGTATCCTGCTTGCAATATGCCAAACAGCCCAGAGACAAGCCTCAAACTTTCTGCCACAAAGCCATTTGGAGTGATGAGACCAAAATTGAGCCTTTTGGGCACAACCATAAAAGCTACATTTAGAGAGTAGTCAACAAGGCCCGTGAAACACGGAGGTGGATCGCTGATGTTTTGGAGATGTGTGAGCTACAAAGGCACAGGAAATTTGGTCAAAATCTATGGCAAGATGAATGCAGTATGTTATCAAAAATACTGGAGGAACATTTGCATTCATCAGCCAGGAAGCTGCGCATGGGATGTACTTAGACATTCCAACATGACAATGATCCAAAACACAAGGCCAAGTCGACCTGTCATTGGCTACAGCAGAATAAAGTGAAGGTTCTGGAGTGGCCATCTCAGTCTCATGACCTCAATATCATTGAGCCACTCTGGGGAGATCTCAAACGTGCAGTTCATGCAAGACAGCCCAAAAATTTCCAGGAACTGGAGGCTTTTTGCCAAGAAGAATGGGCAGCTTTACCATCTCAGAAAATAAAGAGCCTCGTCCACAAATACCACAAAATACTTCAAGCTGTCATAGATGTTAAAGGGGGTAATACAGGGGCAATACACGGTATTGCGAACTGGGGTATGTAAAGCTCATTATGTGTATAAAAGACACCTGTCTACAGAATCCCTTTCTTCCATTCAAACCTCTCCATCATGACCAAGACTAAAAAGCTGTCAAAGGATGTCAGAAAAAAAATTGTAGACCTGAACAAGGCTGTAATGGGCTACAAGACCATCAGCAAGAAGCTTGGTGAGAAGGAGACAACTGTTGGAGTGATTATTCACAAATGGATAAAATACAAAATAACCATCAATCGCCCTTGGTCTAGATGATCATGAGAAAAGTGAGGGATCAGCCCAGAACTACACAGGAGGAGCTTCTGAATGATCTCAAGGCAGTTGGGACCACAGTCCCCAAACAAACCATTGGTAACACCATAGATTGAAATCCTGCAGCGCCCACAAGGTCCCCCTCCTCAAGAAGGCCCATGTACAGGTCCATCTGAAGTTTGCCAAGGAACATCTAAATGAATCATAGGATTGGGAGAAAGTGCTGTGGTCAGATGAGACCAAAATTGAGCTTTTTGGCATTAACTTGACTCACCGTGTTTGGAGGAGGAAAAATGCTGACTATGACCCTAAGAACAACATCCCTACAGTCAAGCATGGAGGTGGAAAAATTATGCTTTGGGACTCCTTCTCTGCTAACTCAGCTGACTTTGCCGCATTGAGGGGACAATGCACGGGACCATATATTGTAAAATCTTGGATGAGATCCTTCTTCCCTCAGACAGAGCACTGAAGATGGGTCGAGGATGAGTCTTCCAGCATAACAATAACCCAAAACATACCGCCAAGGCAAGAAGAAATACATAAGGTCCTTGAGTGGCCTAGCCAGTCTCCAGACCTTAATTCTATAGAAATTTTATGACAGGAGCTGAAACTTCGATCTGCCAAGCAACAGCCAAGAAACCTTAAGGATTTAGAGAACATCTGTAAAGAAGAGTGAACCAAAATCCCTCCTGAAATGCGTGCAAACCTGGTAACCAACTACAAAAAAAGTCTTACCCTGTGCTTGGAGTTTCTCCACCAAGTACTAAGTCATGTTTTGCTTGGGGATCAAATGCTTATTTTACTCACTGAATTGCAACTCAATTTAAAACATTTGTATCATGTGTTTCTGGATTTTTGGTTGATATTCTGTCTCTATCATTTAAAATACACCTATGATAAAAAAAAGTATAGTGGGCAAACTTAAAAAAAAAATCTGCACTTAATATATGAACTATCCAAAGATTTATGTTTCTGTACACAGTTCTCTGCTGGACAGCACAGCTAGCATGGAGACCTGTCTTCTCTACTGAAGTTAGCACATCTAGGTTTTCTCCCTCTTCCAACCTGTGATTGGATAGTAAAGGAGAAACAGCAGACTGTTGAGCTGATCTCTGTCAGTTTGTTCTCTTCTCCTGTCAGCATGTCCCTTGTTAACATATAAGCACTGCAACACTACTAATTGGCTCCTTGAGGCTTATAGCAGGTCTAATCCAGCTACTTATTCATAAAAATAAATGTAATGATTTTGTAGTGGACACATGCCTTGTTTTTTTCTGCCTGGAGTTCAGTTTATGCTTTGTAGTAAATTCAATCCCTGGTTCATGAACCTAATGGCCAGAGAAGGATTCAATGACTTAACTATAAATGGCAATCGCAATGAAGATTGTGTGTGGTCATTACATTTCAAGGTGGTTTAAAAGAAAAGCTTTTCTTCTGCTCTCTGTTGCTGCCTGTGTCTAACACTAGGGCATCTTTAAAAGTGCATGCATTGGGATGCGCAAATAATTCATGTTGTACAATATATTCACCAACCATTTTTCTTTTATGACCAAAAGACCATTAAGAGTACAATAGGGTGCTTCCTTTCGATCACTGGAACAGAAGAAAAGACAGAGCCCTTTCATCACTGGTGAAAGTTATAGATTAATGACAACACCCTAGATAGTATAATTCACTGCTCACAGCTGGGCTAAAAAGTTCTACATTGTTACCTTGGAAACCTTCAGCAACACTGAGGCTTCTTATAAAGCAAAGATGTTTTCATGAATCCATTAACTATATTCTATATTAAGAAGGTGTCACATAGAACAATAAAGCACTGAGAATCGGAACTCTGGATGGGAAATCCTTTTAAATAATGTATATATGTTAAGCTGTCATCAGTAACAGCACTGAAAAGGAGAAATGTTATAATTACCACTTACAATATATGAAAAACCTGCTATTATCATACTTTATGTTTGAAGAACTGGACATATTCTAGAGTACTATATAATCAGAGTTACAAAAGGCCACACAGCTCCTGTAGCTACTGCACCATTTTTTTTGGAAGACTGTAGAATGATACATGTATGTACTGCTTCCAACGTGACCCATTTGAATGGGTAGACGGAGTAAGGTGTTCATTAACCACTTCCCGCACGGCGTATAGACAAATGACGTCTGGGCGGGTGGTTCATTATCCTGACTGGACGTCTATTGACGTCCTCAGGATAATCCGCGTTTGCGCGCCCCTGGGGGCGCGCATCGCGGCGATCAGTGGTGCCGTGGGTCAGTCTGACCCACCGCATTACCGACCGAGGTAAAAGGCTTCCATCCGAAGCCTTTTACCATGTGAACAGCCGTGACCAATCACGGCTGATCACAGTGTAAATAGGAAGAGCCGTTTATCGGCTTTTCCTCTTATCAGGTCTGCAGGCGATCAGCTGCTCGCCTGATGAGGGGGGGCTGCACTGAATGTTTATCAGCGCAGCCACCCTCAGGATCACCCCACTGGACCACCAGGGAGCCTACCCAGGACCACCAGGGAGCCCCCCCGGACACTGTGAGGAGGCTGCCCAGGGCCACCAGGGAGAAAAAATGGAGGCCGCCCAGGGCCACCAGGGAGGAAAAATGGAGGCCACCCAGGACCACCAGGGAGCCCCCCACTAGACCACCAGGTAAGGGCAATACAGTGCACTGTAGGGATGGCACTGTGCCCATGTATGATGCCTGCCAGTGCCATCCCTAACAGTGCTATATGCACCAGTGCCCACCAGTGCCACCTATCAGTTGCCACCTGTGCCCACATGTGCCACCTATCAGTGCCCACCTGTGCCACCTATCAGTGCCCACCTGTGCCACCTAAAAGTGCCCACCTGTGCCACCTAAAAGTGCCACCTCTCAGTGCCCAGCAGTGCCACCTATCTGCCCATCAGTGCCCAGTGCCACCTATCAGTGCCGCCTATGAGTGACCATCAGTGCCGCATATCAGTGCCACATATCAGTGCCCGTCAGTGTTGCTTATCAGTGCTGCCCATCAGTGCTGCATATGTGCCCCATCATCAGTGTAACCTTATCAGTGCCACCTCATCAGTGCCAATTTGTACTGCCTCCTCAGTGCCTGTCAGTCTAGCCTCATCAGTGTAGCCACATCAGTGCCCGAAAATGTACTTTATACAAAGTTTTGTGACAGAAACAAAGAAAAAAAAAATTTTTTTTCAAAATTGTCGGCCTTTTTTTATTTATAGCGCAAAAAATAAAAAACGCAGAGGCGATCAAATACCACCAAAAGAAAGCTCTATTTGTGGGAACAAAATGATAAAAATTTTGTTTGGGTACAACTTCGCACGGCCGTGCAATTCTCATTCAAAATGCAACAGCACTGAAAGCTGAAAATTGGTCTGGGGGGGAAGTGTTCTAAATGCCCGGTATTAAAGTGGTTAAGTACTCTCTATTCCTCTGGTAATAATTAAATATTTAGGAAAACCCATCAGAAGCAATGGTGATTTTAATTATAAAGGTAGTGAGAAGTTCAGAAGCAGAATATTTGTTCTTTATTGAGGGTCATGTTTTATGATCTGGCTGTGTTGCATGTTAGGCTTAGGCCTGGTTCACGCTAGCCTGCATGGCAAAATGCAGCATTTTACCATGCGGACAGCTTTCAGAGGGAGCTCTGGCTGGGAGAGGTGTGATGTGTGTTTCACCGCATCACACTGTTTACTTAACTACTTTTTTTAAAATGTATTTAAAGTGTCACATAGCGACACTTCGTCCATGTTCTCACACAACTAAAGGTGTGTTGTGCTGCAGTGCAATGGCATGCAGTGCCATGCAAAAATGTAGACAAGTTGCTTTTTTCCACACTGTACTACACATCACATCGGTGTTGTAATATGAACAGGGTACATAGAATATGTTGTTAAGACCTTTGTACAGGATGTTTCCCATGTAGTTCCTTCTGCACACACTCCAGTGTCTCTGTGGAATATGGATTTGGTTGGTACTTCAAAAATTGCCTTTTGAATCTATCAAGGATATTTCCTTTTCCACTCTCATAAAGTTGTGTTCCTTGTTGCCATCACATCTGCAAATTATGTGTTTTAACGGGTGACTTTGTTCAATAAAAAACGTTTCTGTTCTTACACAATAACCTAGAGCCGCCTTCCTTTCTAAGGTGGTTTTGGCCTTTCACCATAACCAAAACATTGTGCTTCTGTCCAGCCCAGTATATCAGAATGAGATTTTGGTTAATTGTCTGGAACTAGTTTTTGTCGTTTTTGATGGTCCCTGCAAAGTGGAATTATTATCAGACATATCATCATTCAAGCTTATGGTCTTAAGGATCAGTTTCCACCCTTTTCTGTCAAGACACTCTACTAGATATGTGAGTGCTTCTTGGGCTTTTAAGCATCAGGCAGCTGTTTTCCAGATTTGCAGAGCTGATATCTGGTCTTCTGTTCTCACAATATCTCAGTTTTACCAATGTGTAAAACTGAAGAATACTGAATACTGTCAGTGGAAAAGAAACAAACATAGGCTGTGCAATCATTAAGTGCCACACTTAACAAATCACTTTTTGGGCCTCATTACTTAGTTGCTGCTTAGTTTACAGCTACATTCTTTAATACATGTCTTTTTAACTCTACATGAGTTTTATATTGAGCTGTAAAACATTTTTATATCTATCTGCTTTACAGCTATAAAATGATGATACATAGGTATAATGAGTATTATGAGTTTCTTTCCATGATCCATCATCTAATTTCTTCACATATTAGTGTCAGCTGTAATACAGGAATCACAAGTTAACCATATCCAGATCTCTGTTTGCTTTGCTTACCATGTGGTCAATAGGGCACTGCTATTGACAGATATTAAATCACCTCTTTGCCTGGAACCTTAATTTTACATTTAAGTTCTATGTGGACGTAAAAAATTACACATATACACTTTCAAGCAGCATTACTGTAGCACCCTCTAGTTAGTGTGCTAGATGTAAATAGGTTTGTTAGTATAAGAAAATTGGTTTTGCTGAGAGCCAGGCCTGGGTTGAACCTGGGTCAGGGTTGTGTGACTCAGGGAGGCTGGATGACTCAGCAAGCAGCATCACTGGTGCCTCCTTCTGTTTCTTGAACTTTGGAGAAGCTTGCAGATGTACTGGGTGGAGGCTAGGAGGAGCTGCTTGGCATATTTATGAGGGCCCCAGCTAATTCCCAGCAAATGGGCTGGCAGAGGGCAGGCCACCTCATAAATGGGCATGAGTTATACAAGCAGGGGGAGTTCGATGTGAAGACAGAGTTGGAGTGCTGAGGAGGCTGTTGGTGGCCCTTGAGGGTACCCCTTAGTCTGGGGGGGTGACCTCGGGCTTGGGGCTCAGGTGCTGGAAGAATCCCCCACAACACACAGAGCAACCCCTTCCTGGAGGCACGGGAGAGGACAGCGGGAGCAGGTCAGCACTGCCAGGAGATCTGAGAAGTCAGCTGGGTGGGCTGATGAATGTTCAGTTTGGAAGACTTGTGGAGAGAGTGTCTGGGAGCACTGTGGAGAAGTTAGCCAGTAAGGCTAGTGAAAGAGGCAGCCTCAGCCATGCGGGTTGGCAGTGCCTGGGATTTATGCTGGACACTGACTTTTTGCTACACAACCAAGGGGCCTCGGGTTCCTGCCTATAACAGGCTTTTCCTCAAAAATATGACTAAGTGCTCTGTCAGATTAACCATCAGTGTGCCAGTGGAGTTCTGCAAACAAGTGAGTGCTTGAGGAAGCAGAGGAGTGTACAGTATATAGACTGTATATAGGAGAAGTGTCCCTGAAGTTTGTGCTGAAGTCGAGCAGGCATCTCATAATACCCTCATCCCCCATCCAAGTTTATTACCCTCAATAAAACAAAAAAAGCCATGGACTGCTCTCTGACTCGAAGTGACTGTGAAGATTCAGTGTGCCTGGCTGTGCAGGGTGGGGATCCCAGTTCACTTGCAGCCCTTTAGGTGGTGCACTACATTACATTATTGTAATATCTCTGAGATATTTTCCCTTGTTCGGCTTCAAGCTACCTGCAAAATAACTGTTCTTCATTCAAAAAAGTGGGATGATTTTTGGTTTCTGAACTGCGAAGGCTAACAACCTTAAGTCTAAGGTCCATAGCGTTCTTTTAACTTACTCTGTAGAAGGTGAGAATTTATATTTCACACATGGGCCTGGGCTCTTTTAAATACAAGCAAAGATCTCCTAGGACAAATCACATGTTGCTAGGGCTTTCAAAACCTAGATGTGGTCTTATCTGCCCTTCTCCACTCCTCTAACCATAGCCAATCTGCCAACAACTAGGAAGGAGATGGCTGTTTCATAATGGTAGCCTAAATTTGCTCTGAGCATGTTCCATAGACCAGCAACGGCAAGAGGAATGGAGAGGCTGACCCCTCCACTTTGAGCATTCCTCTTACTTGTCTGTGGGAATTGTTCAGAGCTGAGGTAAGCTGTTGTTGTGAAGCAGTCCACTCCTTACTAGCTGTTGTCAAATTGGCCTCTGCAGGAGGAGAAGGGTGGCAGGTTGGACTTTATAACTAGACTTGGAAAGCACCTAGCAACCTGGGATAAAGTGCTACATGTACTTTGTCCCTTAGGAGACAGTAAAAAAATAATGAAAGATCTTCTTTATGAATATTTGACCTAGGAGCAAAGCTTAATATATAAATCCAGGACGGTTCCTTTTGAAGGCTGAATATTAAAGCAGGAGTGTATGTTGTGATGTCCTGGTTGGATAATTTTTTCTGCAGCAGCCACCATTCCCCCCCTATTCTGGCACAATAAGCGCTAGCTTGTAAAAAAAAAAAGCTTTTATGCACTAAGTTTTAGTATACTTATCACTCTTTACATGCTTTATGTGATGATCACAGTGCCTTGAAAAAGTATTCATACCACTTGAAATTTTCCACATTTTGTCATGTTACAACCAAAAAGCAATTAGATCTTTTGGGGATTTTATGTGATAGACCAACACAAAGTGGCACATAATTGTGAAGTAGATGGAAAATGATAAATGGTTTTCAAACTTTTTTACAAATAAATATGTGAAAACTGTAGCGTGCATTTATATTTAGCCCCCCTGAGTCAATACTTTGTAGAACCACCTTTTGTTGCAAGTCTTTTTGGGTATGTCTCTACTAGGGAGTGGCCGAACGGACCCCTGTTCAGTTTGCACCAGAAATTTCGAACACTGCGAAAGTTCGGACCCAAATAACAAACCCCATTAAATTCAAGGGTACCTGAACATCAAAAGTGCCCATTTTGAAGGCTTATATGCAAGTAATTGGGCATACAATGGTTATAGGGGTCTGGGTCCTGCCCTGGGGGACATGTATCAATGAAAAAAAAAGTTTGTGAAAAAACTTCATTTTTAAATGAGCAGTGATTTTTTGATTTCTAAAGTGAAAGCATAAAAATGAAAAATTCCTTCCAATATAGTGCCTGGGAGGTCACCTTAGTCTACCTGTAAAGTGGCAGATCCGTACCATGTCTAGAATCTGCTGCAGCAATAATTGCATTTATAAGGCCAAAAAAATGTCATTTTTCCCTGCAAGCTGCCTTTATTTTGCTCAGCAACAGCTGGGGGGGGGGGGCATTGTGTATGATGAGGCCACAATGTAGTGCACTGGAAAAAGGTTAGAGATATTTTGGATAAATTCAGCTGTCACTTTGACTTTGGATAGAAGTAACGGTGAGGAAAAATTTGGCTTTGGGTGTCGGCGGTGCCTTCGCACCATAACCCTATAGAGGTGCTCTTCATGAAGGCAAGAATTGGCCTTCCTGTAAAAAAAACTGCAATAATATGCACCTGTCAAACAGGTGCAGAAAAATTGGTCTATGGGTGGCGTTGGCGCCTTCCCACCGTAACCCTTTGTGCCCCTTTTGTGTGGCTTTTATGAGCTCTTGCCAACGGGCTGAGTGGTAGGACATTAAATGCATTGTTATGCATGTGGTACCCAAATGGCTGGTGTTTTTGCCATTTTTGATGTGCCTGAGACACAGTTTGCAGATAGCCACAGTATGATCTGCTGCAGATGGGCTGAAAAAGGCCCAGACAGCTGAGTTTTGGGAAGTGGGCCCGGAGATAACAGCTACAGAATGTGATGGAATAGGGTGGCTGCCCTCTGCTCGTTCTTGATATCGGCCTCCTTGGGGTTGTGCCGCCTCACCTTCAATTTCCTCCTCTGCTCTATCGGGCACCCAAGACGTATCAGTGACCTCATCATTATCATCATCATCTCCATCTCCTCCATCTTCATCATCATCATTACCACTGGAGACAACTTGGCAATACGCTATGGCTGGGGGAACATGAGTGCCAATTTGTCTACCAGTGTTCTCCCCTCTCTCTAGGCTCATGGTCCTATCATCCTCAACCTCAGAACCAACATCTAAATCCAGTAACGGCTGGGATCATCGAGGAGCAAGTAGCTGACACTGTGGTCAAATAACTCAGCTGACTCCTCCATGGCTGAGGACTAAACACTTGTCTCTGCTTGCGTGACAGAGGATGATGAAGATGAGGAAGGTTTAGTCAGTTCACCACCTCTTCTGCATGCTATGTCTGGATAGCATGTGCAAACTCACTAAACAGAGGAAGTGATGCCCTGCCTGAGGACTGACCACCACGTCCACCTTTGCCTGTAAACACATTTGTTGCTGGCCCCCTTACAGTGCCAAGGGAACATCTGCCTCTCCAGGGTGTCCTCCCAGACATTATTGGGAAGGAGGGGGTGGTGCTTATTAGCAAATGTAAAGAAGAAGTGGAAATCTGTATGTAGATGCACTTTAATCAATGTAAAGTGGTGTTTGGTGCACTTTAATTTGAGTACTCACACTCCACTCCATGGATACACTATAATATACTGCAATATAATGCGTCAAACGTACAGTGACGCACAGAACTATATGGCGTTAAACTGGCAGTAACGCACACAGAAGTAAATAGCGTTAAACTGACAGTAATGCACACAGAACTATATGGCATTAAACTGGCAGTAACGCACACAGAACTAAATGGAGCTAAACTGGCAGTAACGCACACAGAAGTAAATGGCGTTAAACTGGTAGTAACATATACAGAACTATATGGAGTTAAACTGGCAGTAATGCACACAGAAGCAAACGGCTTTCAACTGACAGTAACGCACAAAACTATATGGTGTTAAACTGGCAGTAACACACACAGAAATATGGCGTTAAATTGGTAGTAACACACACAAAAGTAAATGGCATTAAACTGGCAGTAACGCACAAAACTATATGGCTTTAAAGTGGCAGTAACGCACACAGAACCATATGGCGTTAATCTGTCAGTAACACACACAGAAGTAAATGGCATTAAACTGGCAGTAATGCACAAAACTATATGGCATTAAACTGGCAGTAACACACACAGAAATATATGGCGTTAAACCTGCAGTAACGCACACAGAACTGTTTGGTGTTAAAATTGCAGTAAGGCATACAGAAGTAAATGGCGTTAAGCTGGCAGTAACGCAATCAAATAGATGGTGTTCAACCGTCACTACACTGACGCTATCTGAACTGTCCCTACTCTAGCTGTACACTGATTTAAAGGTTAGTGACACGGTCTCACTACACTACACTGAAACTATCTGCACACTATGCAAAGCTGAATGATGGTCCTCCTCACTACACTCACACTATCCCTAGACTGACACTAAACTAATATTCTACACTGACAATTGAAGCACAGTATAGTACACTAACTAACAGCATTGAACAGAGCCCTGTCCTATCTCTCTCCAGCCGAAATCACACTGAAAATGGCTGCCATTGAAAGAATACTTTTATACTGTGGGATTGGAATGAGCCATGATTGGATAAAGTCATGATGTCAGTGTCCAATCAGGACTCTGACAGTGCTCTGAGCCGTGATTGGCTAAAGCTTTCACTGCTTCAGCCAATCAGGGCTTGCAATGCACTGTTCAGTGCCACATTGCATTTTGGTCGGTCCGGGGGGGCGAACAGACGGTCGAATGACTGGACCATTCTAACACATGAATATGCTTTCATCTAAACCATTCCATTGTAGCTCTGGCTGTATATTTAAGGTCGTTGTCCTGCTAGAAGGTGAACATTCGCCCCAGTCTCAAGTATTTTGCAGACTCTAAAGCTGGATACCTACTATCCAATTTTCTGTAGATTTTTTCCTTCAGATTTACCAAAACCATTTAATATGAGGTCAAACCTGCACTACATGGTTTTGGTAAATCTGAAGGAAATCTGACAACAAACATTGCATAGTGTGTATGGGGTCTAAGGCTGGATTCACACCTATGCTTTTTGGATTTTCACTCCAGTCCATTTAACATGGTTTCCTATGGAACACAATCTGAAATGCAAATCTGCAAAATGCAAAAAACCCTGAAAATGCTTAAGTGTGAATCCAGCCTAAGACCCCATACACACTATTAGATTTACTGCAGATTTTTTCTTTCAGATTTACCAAAACCATGTAGTGCAAGGGCCTGCCTGATTGCATACAAATTGAAACTCTTAAGGGTTGACCTCATATTATATGGTTTTGATAAATCTGAAGGAAAAAATCTGCAGAAAATCTAATAGTGTGTATGGGGTCTTACAGGTTTTCTTCTAAGTTTGCCCTGTATTTGGCTCTATCCATCTTCCCATCAACTCTGATCAGTTTCCCTGTCCTTGCTGAAGAAAAAGCATCCCCAAAACATGATGCTACCACTATGTTTCATGGTGAGGATGGTGTGTTCAGGGTGCTGTGAAGTTTTAGTTTTCTGCCACACATAGCGTTTTGCTTTTAGGCCAAAAAGTTAAATTTTGTCATCAAGAATAATCTCAGGAATTTGCCTAATATGTTTATTTTCTATGAATATCAATTCTGTCTAGTGACCATATTGCAGTATTTTACAGATTTAGGTATTTCACTGCTCTATAAATGAACCCCCAGGCCTTGGGTAAGCAGAACAGACTCTGCTTATTCTATGAGACAAGGACTGTGCTTTTGTTTATTATATAGATATATATTTCTCTTGTGCAGTGCTATTATGCAAAACTCACCATCAATTCATAAATCAATAAATACAGTACATTAAAAACCATGCAAATCATATATACATAAAGTGCTCTGTGCCTGTAATACTTCAATAAACGAATAATACTGTCTCATAAACATGTCCAATATTTTGATTTCACAATACAGTACAAGTGTCCGATGCTCGATAAAGTACACGTTAGTGCTACGGTTCTTTCAAAAATGCTCAGTGATCCAATGTCATCACTGCTCTCTCTCAGTTCCTTATACAAGGTGCTCCACAACACACACTTTGTGACCGCTATTTCCTTCTCCATGTCACTGCCTCCACACCAGCGAAAACTCACCAGAATCGATTGACCCCTTTCATCCAATAATGGGTCAAATAGCGCTGTTTCCAAAAAACAGGGGGTTCTGTTGCTTTAAACTGCTTCACTAGGCCAGCTCAGCATCATCCACAATATTCTCCATAGGGATTGGCCACAGGAAAATCATAAATTGCCCAAATAGCATAAAATCCTTCTTATTTAAGCACTTGCCGCCCTGCTCCTGCAGATATACTGCATCAGGGTGGCACAAGCAGGCTATATATATATATATATATATATATATGTGACTTAGTCTTTAACGGGCTCCTCCTGTAACTGCTGCATCATCGGACACAGTGGATCACTGTTACCGGTATCCGGCAACTGTATATCATATGATTGCTATGATTGGTCATAGTGATCAAATGATAACTATGTAAACAAACTGTCATGAATGGCTTTGATTACTGTTGTGATCTATGATTGGTCCAAAGCAATCACATGATACCTGGTTATCTCTACCATGTGATTAGCTTAACCAATCACAGATCACAATAAGGATGGGCCTAACACCCCCCAGTTCGGTTCACACCAAAACTTGTGAACAGGTAATAAGTTCTAGCGAATATGCAAACCCTATTAAAGTCTATAGGACACAAACATGAAGAATCAAAAGTGCTCATTTTAAAGGCTTATATGCAGGACCTGGGTACTGCACTAGGGGACATGTATCAATGCAAAAAAAAGGTTTTAAATCAATTGTTTTTTCAGGAGCAGTGATTTTCATAATGATTAAAGTGAAAAAATAAAAATGAAATATTCCTTTAACCACTTCCTTACTGGGCACTTAAACCCCCCTCCTGCCCGAACCAATTTTCAGTTTTCAGCGCTGTCGCTCTTTGAATGACAATTGCGCGGTCGTGCGACGTTGTACCCAAACAAAATTTGCGTCCTTTTTTTCCCACAAATAGAGCTTTCTTTTGGTGGTATTTGATCCCCTCTGCGTCATTTCTGATCGCCGCTATAAACAAAAAAAGAGCGACAATTTCGAAAAAAAAAACAATATTTTTTACTTTTTGCTATAATAAATATCCAAAAATAAAAAATAAAAAAACAAATTTATTCATCAGTTTTGGCCGATATATATTTTTCTACATATTTTTGGTAAAAAAAATCGCAATCTGCGTTTATTGATTGGGTTGCGCAAAAGTTATAGCGCCTACAAACTATGGACATTGATTTATGGCGTTTTTATTTTTTATTTTTACTGGTAATGGCGGCGATCTGCGATTTTTATCGGGACTGCGATATCGGGGCGGACATGTCGGACGTTTTGGACACATTTTTGGGACCAATGACATTTATACAGTGATCAGAAATTTAAATGTCCACTGATTACTGTATAAATGTCATTGGCAGTGAAGGGGTTAACCAGCAGGGGGCAGTGAAGGGGTTAACAATGTTACCTGGGTGTGTTCTAACTGTGGGGGGGGCGGGGCTGGTCGGGACATAACAGATCTAACTGATCCCAGTGACAGGGATCAGTAGATCTGTCATGTCCCATTCACAGAACGGGGAACCGCCGTGTTTACTTCGGCGGTTCCCCGTTCCTCCTCTCTGAAAGGAGATCACGGGTCTCCGGCGGACATCGGGTCCACCCGACCCGCGGGCACGCTCCCGCGGGCCGGGTGCGAGCGGCGCGTGCACGTGCCGCTCGCGCCCGCGGGAGCGCGCCCAGCACAAGCCAAATGGGAGGACGTCTATTGACGTCCTCCCGGCATTTTAGAGCCGAGCTGTAGCCGTCATTCGGCTATGGCGCGGGTGGGAGGAGGTTAAATTTCATGCCTGGGGGAGTCCCCTTAGTCTGTCTTAGAACAGTGCCGGAGCAAAATGACATTTCTAAAGCAAAAAAGTAATTTAAAATCGCTTGCGGCTGTAATGTATTGCTGACTCCCAGCAATATAGATAAAAATCACTGAAAAAAATGGCGTGGGGGTCCCCCCCAGTCCATAGCAAACCCTTTGGGTCTGGTATGGATTTTAAGGGAATCTCCATGCCAGAATAAAAGATAAAAATTGACGTGGGGCCCCCTCCAAAATCCATACCAGACCCTTATCCGAGCATGCAACCTGGCAGGGCAGGATAGGGGGGTGGGCGAGCGCCCCCCGACCCATACCAGGCTACATGCCCTCAACATGGGGGAGTGGGTGCTTTGGGGCTCTGCACCCCCACCCCAAAGCACCTTGCCCTTATGTTGATGGGGACAAGAGCCTCTTCCCGACAACACTGGGATGTGGTTGTTGGGGTCTGCGGGCAGGGGGGCTTATCAGAATTTGGAAGCCCCCTTTAATAAGGTGCCCCCAGATCCCGACTCCACCATGTGAATGGGTATCAGGTACCCCTGCCCATTCACCAAAAAAGAAAAAACCACGGGAGACAATTTGGGACAAGTTGTTTATTAAAAAAGAAAAAAGTGTCCCCCGATGTAATCCAAAAAAACAAAAACAGCTCCTCCCCAATGAGAGGGCTTCTGCTGACTGACCTATTTTTGCTTTGACAGTTTATTTATACCCAAGGGCGAGGCCACCCGGTGATGTAACTGAGTGACCCTGCCCCCCTCTGACATCACAATGTCAGATAGGGCGGGGTCACCCACTTATGTCACCAGGTGGCCCCGCCCTTGCATATAAATAAACTGTCACCGCAAAGCGAGATCAGTAGGTGGGAGCCCTCCCATCAGGGAGGAGCTGGGTTTTTTTTTTCTTATTTTTCAGGTCGTCGTGCGCCGTGATTGACGATGGATTACATCGGGGGACAATTATTTTTTCTTTTTTTAATAAAGACCACGCATTCTTTTTCTATGATGGCACAATTTTTTTCATGCTTGTTGAGCTTTCTTTTTAGGTACACAACTGAGTGCTCCTCACCGTCTCTGACCTGGGACAGTACGGTCCCTAGTCCCACCTCTAAGGCATCTGTCTGCACGACAAACTCTTTTGAGAAGTCCGGGGTGACGAGCAGCGATTGTACACAAAGGGCCTGCTTCAACCTCTGGAACGCCTTCTCTGCCTTCAGATTCCACTTCACCATGACGACCCTCTACCCTTTGTCAGGTCTGATCCCCAGGAACGCACGCACTTGCTTCTTCATTAGCGGTTGGGGCCACCTTTTGATTGCCTCAAGTTTATTGGTCTGTGGCTTAACCAACTCCGACCAATAATGTGGCCAAGGCATTTGGCTTCCTCCAAGCCTATGGCACATTTCTTCAGGTTGGCTGTGAGCCCTGCCTTCCTTAGAGAATCCACTACTGCCTGTAACCGGGGTAAATGAGATTCCAAGTTGGGGCTATGGATGATTACATCATCCAGATAAGCTGCTGTATAGGGGCAATGTGGCCTCAGCATCTTGTCCATCATTCTCTGAAATGATGCCGGGGCACCATGCAGACCAAACGGCATGCGCTTGTACTGAGTGGAAAAGCCCGTCTTCTCCTTTGCTGATTCTATTAGTGGTAGCTGCCAATAGTCCTTAGTTAAGTCTAGGGTTGTGATATACCCGGCATCTCCCAACCTGTCCACAAGTTTGTCAACCCGATGCATAGGGTATACATCAAACTTGGACACACTATTCAGTTTTCTGAAGTCATTATGGAACTTGATAGTGCCATCGGGATTTGGGACCAGCACTATGGGGCTTGACCAGTCACTGTGGGACTCCTCTATCACGTCAAACTCAAACATGTTTTTGATTTCCCGTGAATCCCTGGTTCCGTAATTATGTCATGCTGGCTCACTGAGGTCAGTCCGGGTAAAGGGGAGAAGTTGTCTCTATTTTTACTTAGGAACTTTTTAACGTCATTTTGTTGCACCACTGACAAGGTTTCTGTCATGGGAACGTCCGGGGTCATTGATACCCTGTCCTTTTTTGAGGTGTTAGCACGGCCACTAACGTCTCTCTGTTCTTCCATGGTTTTAAGAGATTAACATGGTAGATTTGCTCCGGCTTCCTTTTCCCTAGCTGGTAAACTTTATAGTTTACCTCCTCTACTCTTTCCATAATCTCAAAGGACCCTGCCACTTTGCTAGGAATTTACTTTCAACAGTGGGGACTACTACCAGCACTCTGTTCCCGGGGTTGAAAGTTCAGGCACCCGATTATAAACCCTCCTCTTGGCTTCTAGGGCTCACTCCATATTTTCCCGGACAAGGGGGAGAACAGCTGCGATTTGATCCTGCATCAAGGAGATATGCTCTATGACGCTTCTATATGGGGTGTCCCACGTCTCTTTTGCGACATCTAGCAGCCCCCTGAGATATCTACCATACAAGAGTTTAAATGGGGAATATCCTGTAGATGCCTGCGGAACCTCTCGTATGGCAAACATGAGATATGGTAGCAAAAAATACCAATTTCTCCTTTCCTTAGCCACCACCTTTTTACCTTTTGTAACTCTGGACATAAAGGGGGTGCCCTGATCCATTAAGATCCCCTTTGGGATCCCTACCCGACTAAACACCTGGACCAACTCCTTGGCAATAGTCTTAGAGGAGGTGTTCCGCAAGGGGATGTGCTGGTGGCCCTGAGCAGACTTTACCACTGGCACCACCAGATACATGCTAACTCTTTCAAATGGCACTTCAATGATGGGCAGTGGGACAAGTGGGCTACGAAAATGGGGGGTGGTGCAGTAATTTGATACTCGGGACATGATTCATAATATTCCCTGACATCCAAATGCAACCAGGGCCAGAAGAACCTCTGGGTTATTCTCTCCTTGGTCTTCTCAATACCCAGATCCCCCCCATTATATGACCATGGGCCAACTCTAGCACCATCCAGCGATAGGGTTTGGGAACCACTAGCTGCTTCACCTCCTCCTCACCTTGTTTTACCACCTGATACAGTAAGTTGGTTTAAGTGTCATGTAGGGAAAAGACACCCCCCAGTCAGGTTCCACAGGTTCCCCATCCATTACCTTAACGTTTCCCTGGCTCTAATGAGGGTGACATCTCGTAACTGCTCAGTACATTAATCCTCTCTCCAGACCTCTAAGTCAGGGGTCACATTCTGTTCACTCTCCCCATTAGAGTCAGAGATGTTTTATGGTTCAGTAACCTCAGACAGACAGCTGCCTTCTAGCTCCTCCGGCTCCCCAGCCATCACCGGAAAAGGGAGAGGGTCCCCTCTTTCCTCAGACCTGCCATCAGTCTCCCCTTCCATTTGGCAAAAAGGATCGGGAGAGAGTTCCTGTGTTTCCTCAGCAGGGGGAGCTCTATCCTCCAGCCTCCCTGTGTCTCCCCATAACCTTCAAAAATGGGGAAAATCCCTCCCCACTAGGGCTTCATGAAGCAGGGAAGGTACCACCCCCACTGAATAGGTCACTGTGCCGCAAGGGATGTCAATCTCAACCAGTGTTGTCTGGTAGTCATGAGTGTCCACATGGATGCGACAGTTCTAGGGTGTAACCTTGCCGGATTTAAACAGCTGCTTTTGACCAACGTTATCACACTACTAGAGTCAAGCAGAGCAGTGATGGCTTTCCCATCAATAGCAATCACACACATTTTCTTCTCTATGCAACTTGAACATGATGCTGTATATGCGACCTGTGCAAAAAGAGAAAGGTGTCTATTCACATAAGTATAATCGCAAGGGCTCATCCTTCAGGGGACAATTGGCAGCAATATGGCCCAATAAATGGCATTGGTAGCACTGTATGTACTCTATACCCAGTCCTCTCAAGGGTCCCCAAGACCTTCCTGGCTTCCTTGGCCAGTCTCCAGGTCTAGAGTGCAAAGTCTCGTTAGTCATTACAGCAGTTTTATTAATCTTTTTGACGCCCTTGAGCGTTGGGACAGTCTTACCGGATCCGCTGTGCAATTTTTCACCCCTAGATACATTGGAGTGGGGCACATATGGGTACCACAAGTCCTCCGCTGCACTGTATCTCTCCACATGGTCCACCGGTTGGGTTGCCGTTTTGGGGTCTCCCTGGCTGGCCCACTTCCTCAAAGTTGCAGGGAGCGTGCCCAGAACCCGGTCCATGACCACATGCTCCACAATCCGAGGGCCTGGAAAAGTCTCTGGCTGTAACCACTTCTATGTGAGATGGATTAAGTCAAACATTTGGGAGCGGGGTGGCTGGTTCATGCGGTAAGTCTACTGATGCACGCGTTGAGCCTGGTCTGCCATGGCAACACCCAGGCGTGTGAGGATCTCTGTTTTTAGTTACTCAAAGTCCTGGGCCTTATCGGGTTCCAAATCAAAATAGGCCTTTTGGGGCTCACCTGTCAGAAAAGGCGCTAGCAGTCCCGACCACTGTTCTTTTGTCCATCCTTCGCGAAGAGCGACTCATTCAAAAGTTGTGAGCTATGCTTCCACGTCATCTGCAGGTGTCATCTTCTGCAGGTGTTAAGAAGCGCCTACCAACTTTGGCTCTACTGTCACGGGAGGTGTGGTCCCCTTCTTTAATTCCAGCAGGGCCTCTGCAAATTGGCGATTCATCTCCTGTTGTGCTGTGATTGCCTGTCGATTCGCTTCCTGCTGTGCTGCGATGGCCAGGTGACTCTCCTCCCGCTGAGCCTCATGCTGTCGGCTTATCACCTCCCGCTGAGCTGCAGCGGCCTGTGTGACCTGGAGGTTGGGTTCCCGCTGAGCCGCAGTCACCTGTAGCAAGGCCTTGAACATCTCCTCCATTTTGAAAAGATGCCCACTGAGTCTACCACGTGTGGGAGATTAGCTCGTGTGGATCACCTTTCCTGGGAAAAAGGTAGCAGGAAGACCAACTTTCTTAAAAGTCTGGCTGGTTGCCAGTTTTATTTAGCAAAAAGGTTGCAAGTCATAAAATAAACAAAACCTCAAAACAAAACCTTGCCGTCCGGCTCTAAACGAATACAGCAGGATACCTTTCTATATGGTGCTTGGCTTGTCCCTGACACCCTCAAACAAACAAACACAAACTTTTGCAGGTCTCTAGGTCTTAGCTCTCTCAGCGTAAGCATACTGAGTCCTAGGGTGAGCTCCCTTGTGTTCTCTTCCTGGGTATTTAACTAACTGCACCTGCGAGTGGACTCAAGAGAGTCACAAAATCCATTCCGGAACCAAGCCTGCCAAGGTGGCTGGTAACACCTGGACTAGATTCCAGCGTGCTCCCTTTAAAATGAACGTATGCGGGGCGATAAATAGCATCTGTCCACTACTGCGCCTCGCATAACATCACAAGGTGTACTCACTTTTATTGCCAGCAGTTTAGACATTAATGGCTGTGTGTTGAGTTATTTTGAGGGGACAGCAAATGTACACTGTTATACAGCAGTACACTCACTACTTTACATTGTAGCAAAGTGTCATTTCTTCAGTGTTGTTGCATAAAAAGAGACACAATAAAATATTTACAAAAATGCAAGGGGTGTACTCGCTTTTGTGAGATACTGTATATATATATATATATTTTTTTTTTCTTCAGATGAGCACATATGGACTCACTTCAACTGACTAATATATTCACATTTTTTGTTGAATGGTTGGTTGTCTAGAACTTTGCACTTCATTTATTATTGAGATTAGTATTGCTTTTATATTTTATTTGGTGATTAAGTACTATTGCATTGAGTATAGCACCCCCTCACTTTATTATCATTTTCCAGTTTAGGGCACCCCTACACTCGGGGAGCAGCTTTATTAACTTTAATATATTTTTGACTTATGGTTTAAAACAGAAAACATTTTTTGAAGTGATGCGAGGTTCATTTTTCAGAATTGTTACCTTTACTTTTACCTGGTAATTCTGCCAGTAACATGCTTTCCTACTGTATCAGGGCAACAGAAACAGTACAGGGCTTCAGAGGGGAGTTGTTCTGTAGTGAGAAAACTAGGAACAATGTAGCGTTCATCAGATTCAGAGAGCACAGTAAATTATGAGCTGGCAAAATTTCAGGAAAGATCAACTGGCATTTTTTTCCACTTATAACGCAGATCATCACACACTTTGGTAAATAGTATATTTAACGGACCGAACTTGACAAAGGAAGATAGGTTAATTGTTACAGTTTACATACCCTCTACATAATAAATACAATACTGGCAGCATACCTGTATATTTTTACTTAATACCGCAGGTGCAGTCTTTTGATTTGGCTATTAGACCAAAATCAGTGGGCTGATAAATCTACCTATCTATTTTCACAAGTCAGTGCATGAAAGCATTAATACATGCATTATTTTTTTAGTGTACATTATTTGCTAATTTTAACAATATATTTGATTACAGTTCAATGAAGGGTTCTATCACCTGATCCTCTTGAATTTACCACATGCATATTATATTTTCAGTGTTTAAGAATTCAATTTAATACTGCAATGAATATCATACACTATTTTACCTATAATTATAATTTCTGTCCGATATTTACTGTGGGTTTCCTTAAGGTGTCTGTTAAGAGCAGAGAAAGAAGACCTGTTGGGTGGAGAAAAAAGAACTAACATATGATAAATTACTGATGCATGAGAAACAGATGCTTTTTCATAGTTGCATGTTTATTATATGCAGAAAAACTATTCCACAACAATGTCATATATGTGTGAATTGTTTGAATATTCTAAAATTAACATGAAGTAAGGAATGTGTAAATCTTTCATGGGGGCTTTTTGAATTTACACTTTTTTTCAGTTGATTATTTAGAAATAAAATCTACTAAAAACAAACATCTATTTCTCCCTGTATCCTCATGCCAGATTAGACAGGCTCTAGGTGAAACATAGCTCCCAGCTACATTATTTCTCCTGTCTCCTTCATGTAACAGGTTATTAGTCAGTAGAGATGTGAGCACCACTCCAGATGCGCCAAAATTTGAACCACACTGTTATGATTACATGCCTGCAAAGTAGTTACAACTCACAAGGTGGATTTTAAAATCTTGTTTCCTAATTACAGTTTATTGTAAATTCAACATGTTTTTTTTGCTATTTACACAATCTTCACCAAAGGTGAATTCATCTTTTTGTTTTTCTGCACATGGTTATGACCTATACTTGATTTTGAGAGGCATTCATAGTATTTACAAATGTGATCCTGGAAATGTCAGGGACTTTTAATCCTAACAGTATAATAAAAATCTTCTTTTTTGCCCTTTTATTTGCCATATAGTCATATGTCATATAGTAATACTTTGAGACATTTTTTTAATTAGAGAATGAGAAGTTGCCTAAACATTATTTTTCTAGTTTATCAAGTAAGTTATTGGGTAAATATTATACATTATAAGTAAGCATTATACATCAATACATTTAGTTACACATTTAAAAATTATGTTGCCAATTTTTAAAAGTTCCAATATATGTTTAAAATTGAACTCTGAACAGTTTAAAACAAAACAAAACTTTAATTTAAAAAAAATCAATAAAAAAGAAAATAATTCTAGTAGTATTATCTGAATCCTTATTTTTCATTTTTGATCTCATGCACACTGGAAGTCATGCTTACTATGGGATTGTCTGTTCTGTGGGCAAATTAGTTTTGGAGTGCTGTCATCCTGACATGTTTCAGGGACTGGAAGCTGGATGGGGTGCTATTTAGACAGCCATACAGGAAGACAAGGGTCCAAAGAGGACCTTGCCAGTGGGTTATTAATAGACCGATAAGTAGGTTGGAATTGAGGCACAAAACACTGCACAGCAGCAGGCTTCTATTGAGTGTTGCCTTTGAAAATAAAGTGTGGCAATAATGCGCGAATCACAAGAAAAGATGCATTAAAATCCATAAATTGAAGAATGTATATGTTTGAGCTTATTGGCTGGAGTTCCACTTAAATTCAGGTTCAGATTTGTATTTTTACATTTCTAGACATGCAAAATTCTTGAGGAATATACAATTTGTATTTCGAGAAGGTTTTTAAATTGTTGCAACAAGATGTGTTTGTATAAATAAATGTTATGTTTTCAAGTGTAACTCACAAACCTCAAATACTGTAAATTACTTCCACGTTGCCTCATAGATTTCAGCTCTGCAATGTTAGATTGCATTGTCATAAGATATTGTTTGCTTATAATTCACTGCTTAGTAAGACTGATTTATCAGTGTTTTCTGTGGTGATGATAGAACCTGTAAGGATTTCTCAGCATTTTTGCGTTGACAGTAATTGGTGGCAACATTCAAACATTAGAATATATTAAAAAGCCAAAGTGTTCTTCACTTACTTTCCCCATGAACACAGCACAATTTGTATGGAAATTATGGCTACATATCTTTATTTGCTGCCACCTTACTTTGATCAAATAGCACTGATGATTTGATTTGTTGTATCATTTGTCTTTTGTTTTATGTTGTTCTTTTTTATAAACGTTTCTGCATTCTATACATCTAGGAAGCATAACAGAACACCTTGCAATGGGATAGTTTAATTCTATTTATTTTTATAGTACATTAAATAAAATGTCATTATATGCTATTAAGCCATAAAGATGTTTTAAAAGCTGCCAGTTCTTTTCCCTAGACTGAAATAGAATACATGAAAAAATGCACTTTGTGAACTAAAGCATTCCCTTTTTCTAAAAGAATATGCTTTTTGTACGGTTAATGCCATTCTGTTGTGCTATTAAATAGTCTTGAAACTGCAAAATGTAATATGGAAATATTATTTCCCACCTAAACAATTTCAGCAAGTAATATTAAGACAATAACTTCCTAGCTATTCGGCTTGAAAGTCTTTGACTGTTTTGGTGACCAAAAAATATTTAAATATCACCAATTTAAATCTGCAGACGTTGCACTCTGTTTCAGTTCTTAATCCTTGCTTCTACTTGTTTTCCCATAGAGGGTAAAGCAACATTTTCATGCTAATGCACCCCTTGCCAACAGTACATACTTGCCTTCCTTTTCATCTCCTCCCTCCCTTACTTTATTTAACCACTGGGAACAAGGAAGGAGAACCCTGTATAAGCTCTATTTTTGGATCTCCATTTAGAGCGGCTTACAGAGGGCACCAATGTGATAGTAATGAGGCCAGTCACCAGGCAGTGGCGAGAGTTACATACTTCTCTATTTCTCCATACCCCTACATAGACAAAGCGCATGTTTTGCTTCAATGCTACATGTCGGGCTCCTTGCCTCCACCCAAACCATGGTCACATTTTTAATTAATACCTACATTTCCAGAAGTCTTTTGGCCAGTCACATGACACAGCAGGGCCGTTTTCTATTTCTCTTTTCCTGACTGGGCAATCCATACTGATGCAGAGATCAGTTCTGACATCCTGATATGATTTGTACTAGTACAGTGTGCAAGAAAGGCACTGTGGTGATGCTAATGCCCCTTCAGCAGTCAGCACCATGATGCCCTCCATCCACGATAGACTCAGTCTTTCAGTTCCAGTAATTCAGGGATCATTTGACCTGAAAAATTTGAGGACATGTATTGAAGAGGAGGTACTTTGTTAGAGCGCTTCTGATAAAAAGTCAGTGTTGCATCCTGCATTGCCACATTCGCTCAGGAATTCAGAATCTGGGTTTCTAGGCTTCTGGTTTCAGTTGTGATTTAAAATGACTTTGATCATGAACAGACCTATTTGCTAGCAGATTATTTACTGATATAATAAACCTATTTCTTTAGCAATTATCCTGCTATAAATAAGGGCAAGTACCTATGTTATTACTGTATTATTTACATCAGATAAATTGATGACTTGACTTTTTATGCTTGCTGTTTCCTATATTAGTTATAATTTTAATATAGAGATGCATAGGTTACTCCTCTGTATGTATCTGTAGCTTTTTGCTGAGTGGTTGCTAAAATAATAGGATAAGCAGCCAACATATTTTGAGATTTGGAGTCTGGATTGGCGCTCCCCTGATAGAGTAGTCTGAGATGTTTATATTTTTCCTTATTAGGAATCTCTTTTATGTAAAGTGCTGTGTGTGGGTATAAGGTATAGAATGAGATGAATTGCGATCAGAAGTAATAACACCCAAATAAAAATAATTTGAAAAGTGTTAATGTGCTAGTATCGCTATAAAGTGATAGTGTGGCTATTTTTCAGATATAATGCTGAGAATGTGTACACTGTAGCGAATAAAAACTTAAAATAACTGTATACACTCCCGTAAAAATTCAAACGTGATAATGTGCTAGTATCTTAGTAAAATGTGGTAAACTCTAGGTACAAGAAGTGCTGCTGAGAGTGAGTTTGGTTTGACAGATAAAAAATAATAAATAAATAGTAAAACAACTGTATCAAATATCGTAAGGATTAAAACGTGATGGGGGGCGTGGCTAGCCGGCAATAGAGACGGACGCGTGGTAGGAGAGCTCCGGCCTCTAGGACACCGAGCGACACGATACAGCGACAGGGAGATCGCCAGAGATGTCTACAAGCGCCCCAAAACAGCCCCAACATGGGGAGCAGCGGAAACGTGGGTCACAGCGCCCGGTTCCAGCTAAACTGACTGATTTCTTCTCAGCCAAAGGGGACAGATGCAGCCAAGATGGCGGCGGCGCGTCTCTCATGCAGGCCGCAGAGGCAGAAGAACCTCCTTCAAGCTCTGGTTCCAGCTCTTCAGGAAACTCGGTATGTTCGGTTCTCACATCCCCAGGCCTAGGAGACCCTGCACATTCCCCACCAGATAGTCCCACAACCCGCAGCCCCACCAAACATAAAAAAGCAAGGAAGGGCACTGATGCGGATGAGGAATCAGACATGGAGGAAGGCACACAGGAGGAGAATTCTCCTCAAATCACACTGGAACAATTTCCATCCTCATCACAACCAGCCACTATAGCTGACATGAAAGGCATGCTTATCTCCCTCAGAGACTCCCTTCATTTTGACATGAAAAGAGCTCTGCATCCTATTAAAGCTGATGTACAGGATCTCCAACACAGTGTTGCATGTGTAGAGCATAAAATGGATGATGCATTTTCTGCACATAATAATCTTGTAGATGCATACCAAGAACAACAAGCTGAGCTTCAACGCATGCCGTTTAAAATCGCTGACATGGAAGATCGCAGCCGCAGGAACAATATTAAATTCCGCGGCATACCAGAATCTATATCCAATTTGGATCTGCAAGGCTATATATGTCAGCTGCTCCACACACTAGTCCCTAAAGCTAGCCCTATGGAACTTACGATTGATAGAGCTCATAGGCTCCCCAAGCCGTCCTTTCTGCCAGACACAGTCCCACGCGATGTACTTGCGAGAATTCATTACTTCCATGTGAAAGAGGAAGCCATGCGTGCCATCCGCAAGAATCCTACACTAGAGGGCCAATTTGCAGGAATTGCATTGTATGCGGACCTCTCGCAAGCGACAATCCAGCATAGAAAAAAACTGCTTACTGTCACAAAAGCCCTGAGGAACCATGAGATTAAGTATCAATGGGGAACACCATCAAAGTTGATAGTGACTTACCATGATAAAACATACAATATCCTCTCCCTGGAATCCGGCCTTAGGCACTTAAAGGAATGGGGCATACTACATACTGCAAATGTCCCTGAACGCAACAATGAACCTATGAAGCTGCGACAGGAATGGTCTAAATGATAGACCTAGGTCACACCAGATCACCCTTCACTCAACAACATGAGGTGTCCACAGAGACAATAATCACTGAATCCACCTAGGTAACACTATTCCAAGGAATGAGTGATTACATTTCCCCCAGGAAGAATGTGCAGAGAGATCTGCTACTGGACCCAGTCCTAATACTGGGGAACTTTTTTATGTTTGTTGACTTGTTATACTTGTTATGTTTATTCGCTTTATCTCAGGCAAACGTCCATACCACCGATCTTCTGATGACTCCTAGCACCAAGACTCATCCGGATTATGCTGCAGACTATACAACCATAGTCTATCCTTTCTTTTCAATGTGCCTTGCCCCGAATCGTGAGATCTTCAGTAACGTGAGTAAGACAAATTACACTATGGATGAGCTAATTTCACACCTAAAGAACCTAGCAACGCACACCAGCAGTAGAAAGATTTATCAATGACTATCAAATTTATCTCACTGAATGCTAAGGGCTTGAACAGTCCGTTCAAAAGGAAGTTGCTCTGGAAAGAAGCAGAGAGACTTAAAGGAGACGTCCTTTGTATGCAAGAAACCCACTTCTCAGCCTTAAAAGCACCAAAATGCTCACATAAAAACTTTCCTCATGTGTTCTTTGCAAACGCAGACTCTAAACGTAACGGAGTACTTATAGCCATTGGGAGCTCTGTGACCTTCTCTCTGCAGGAGTGCCACAGGGATCCCAATGGCCGCTTTATCATCCTAATATGTGAGCTCAACAATATAGTTTATACCATTGTCACCATATATGCGCCAAACAGAGGCCAGGTTTCTTTCATGAACAGGTTATTAAAAAGAGTCAATCAAGTTCGCAAAGGTTGCTTATTATTGCTTGGCGACTTCAACTTGGTCCCTGACATCACCCTAGACTGTTCGTCCAAATTATCCTACCGTAGACCCACACTAAAGAACCTTCTATTGACCGAAGCCCTTTATGATTCTTGGAGGTGTTTCCATGCTGGGGAAAAGGACTACACCTTTTTCTCGGCACCCCATAAGTCATACTCTAGGATTGATTTAGCCCTCACAGATTTAAACACACTGCACTTAGTGAAGTCTACTTCGATAGAGACCATCACCTGGTCAGACCACGCCCCCATAACAATTTCGCTGTCAGAAAGTTACAATGACAGACCCACTACCTTGTGGCGTAATAATATTCACATTTTTCAACAGAAGTCACTCCAAGTCGGAGTCGCCAAGCAACTGAATGAATTCTTCATGTATAACAAAGTTACAGAAGGGGACATAGCTAATACTTGGTGCGCACACAAAGCTTTTATGAGAGGGGTGCTTCTACAGATAGCATCAAGGGAAAAAAGGAAAAAAACTCAACTCCTACATTCCTTACTAGACCAAATTAAAAAATTAGAACTACAAATGATATCCCAGACTATCACAGACAAACTTAACACACTCAGATTAGACCTTAAAAAGCTCCTGTTGTACGAGCACGAAAGAGACCTCAAATACATGAAAGCATCTTTCTATTTATATGGGAATAAAGCAGGGAAAAGACTAGCTAGACAGATAAAAGTTAGACAAGCCAAAAGCAAAATAGCCAGAATGAAAAACCCTACTACAGGCCAAATAACCCATCACCCTAAGGACATAGCGGAGATATTCCAAAGTTATTATAACAAACTGTATAACCTAGCTACAGACCCATCAACCCTACAGCCTAACCCAGAACTGATCAAGTCCTTTCTAGATTCAGTAAAGCTACCGTCAGTCACCCCGGAGCAGTTAGCCGAACTAAATACCCCGTTTTCATTGCAGGAACTGACCGTGGTGATAAAACACATGGCGCTAAATAAAACCCCAGGCCCAGACGGCTTATCAGCGGAATATTACCGCTCCTTTCAAGATACTCTCTCCCCTATCATGCTTGAACTCTATAATACCTTAGCCTCATCTAAACAATTTCCCAAAGAGATGCTTAAAGCAATAATTGTGACCCTCCCTAAACCAGGGAAAAACCCAGATTCTCCCCAAAACTACCGACCAATCTCCCTTCTTAATGCGGACCTGAAAATCTACTCTAAATTAATCGCGAACAGACTAGCCAAAATTACACCCTACCTTATAGATAATGATCAAGTAGGTTTTGTCCTAAATAGGCAGGCACCTGATGGTACTAGGAAAATACTTAACCTACAGAGAATAGCAGAAGTTAGGAAAACACCCACAGCCTTCATTGCCTTAGATGCCGAAAAGGCATTTGATAGGGTGCACTGGGGCTATATGGCAGCTACCCTTTCAAAATTTGGTTTTTCTGGATTTATTAATTCGGCAATCCTTGCCCTTTATACAAACCCGTCAGCCCAAGTCTTCACCTCTTCCGTTCTATCCCCTGAATTCTCCATCACTAATGGAACTCGACAGGGGTGCCCTCTTTCCCCACTAATTTTTACCTTAATGATGGAGCCCTTGGCAACAGTGATAAGAGACTCTCCCAATATATCTGGCCTAGAAATTGCAGGAAGAGCCCATAAAATAGGGCTCTTCGCCGATGATGTGATCCTCACACTTACTAACTTAGAACATTCTCTCCCTGCACTCAACAACTTAATTGAAAGGTATGGGAGTGTCTCTTATTACAAGATTAACATATCTAAATGCCAAGTACTCCCCATTAACCTGGATAAAGCCACCAGGAAGAAGCTACAGATCACTTTTCCGTGTAACTGGGAAGCTTCGGAAATTCAATATCTAGGGATACAAGTCACCAACAAGTCAACAGATCTGTATGAGGCCAACTATAAAAAACTCCTAAAAACAGTTCAAACAGAATTGGGCAATCTTAGTAAACAACAACTATCTTTGATGGGCAACATTGCCACCTTCAAGATGATGATCCTTCCTAAGATCCTATATCTTTTCAGGACTATACCAATTCCGCTCCCCAATGCTTTTTTTACTACCATGGACGCCCATATGAAGAACTTCATATGGAAGGGCAGTAAGGCAAGAATAGCCTTCTCTGTACTTACCAAACACAGAAGCAAGGGAGGTTTGGGAGTCCCCTTGCTGCTCAACTACCACAGAGCGTCATTATTAGAACAAATTAGAGCCTGGATAGATCCCTCCTCAACTAAACCATGGGTGCTAATAGAAAAGCAAATGAACAAAAACAAACACCTGGGGCACCTACTCATGGCTGCGGCGACTGGACTCCCAGTTTCCGTACCAGATCACCCATCCATCACAGCATCCATCAAAGCATGGAAAGAACTAATATCTTTAAAAAGAGAACCCGTACAAATTAAATTCTCTAATGCCCCCCTCCAAATATTTGAACATCTGATACCCAATCTATCTGTTAAAAAATGGACCTCCCTAGGTTTTGCAACCTGGGACGCTATCCCTGAGGAGTTAAAAAATATTGACCCCTTCAGAAGCAACCAAATAAGACACTTCCTTAAATCCTTACATTCGCAATATATCAGTCTGGATAAACAATTATGGGACTTTTATCACAGCCCAACTAATTCGAAAGGAGGAATATCCCACATATATTCTATGTGGCAAACTGGCTCCAACATTAAACAATCAAAGGCTATCCAAAACTGGGAAAGGGACTTGGGGAAAGAATTCACGGAGCACCAATGGCTGAATGCATTTAGATATAGTACAAAAGCCACACATTGTGTCTTACACTGGGAAAACAGCCTTAAAATAAACTACAGATGGTACCTCACCCCAGTACGCCTATCTCAAATGTACGCAAACTCCTCGAGCGAATGTTGGCGCAACTGTGGACAACAGGGGCATCTACTTCATATACTTTGGCAATGTAAATCCCTACGGAGCTTTTGGGGGGAAATATTTAAGCTAATTTCAAAAGTTGCAGGATGCTCAGTCCAGCCTTCTCCTGAACTGGCCATCCTCAACTTAACAACAGATAACTTTCCTTCCGGTGTTAGACAACTGATCACACACATCATAATAGCAGCTAGACTTACGATACTGAGTAAATGGAAGAAAGATCTAGCACCAAGTGTAACCGAGGTCATACATAGACTACAGTTACATTGCGCCTATGAACATATTTTTGCAAGAACCCAAGGGAATACTAAAAACTTTCTGCTTATATAGGATAAATGGATTGAAACATATGAAAAACGCGACAACTTCCACTAGCTAGAGCAAAGGATAGAAGTATAACTAGTAGATGATAGCTAAGTAATCTACATCTATAAAGGTCTCAACAAGTAGGTATGGACACTTAGTTCTGTTTGTTATACATGTTTATCAAAGGGTTTCGTTTTGTTCTGTTATGTTAAATGAAACGTATGGCTTGTTCACCTTTATAAACAGGGCATAAGCACCTTAATCACATGAAGGGGTACAACAACCTTAGGTAATCTGCCTGCTACTAGCACCCAGTATGGGGGTAGGAGCTCTCTAGTGATAACAGGAAGATATTTGCTCCTCCCCGCAGGATCCTTTTATTAACAGTTCAATGTATAATATTGTACATTGCAATCTAGGTGCAATTCTACACAATTGTATGAATATAGCACGAAATGGATTGATGTTAGATGTGCTTAAGTACTGATCATCTCCTCCCAATTTATATTCAGGTAATCTAGAAACAGAACCGTTGCCCCTACCCTTCCACAGTTTTGTTCCCTATGGGGTGGAATGGTAGTCTGGAGGCATAATAGATCAAACCTCACAAGCAAGATCTCATTTGTAGATTATCAGTGCCGGGCCCAAATCTCATCATATAGCAGACATTATTTCTGTAACCAAGAAACCCTTCTATGTATCCCTAATGCCATACCATGATGCATAACTGTAACTGTATTGTTGTTATGTTCTGAAACTTCAATAAAAACCAAAGTTAAAAAAAAAACAAAACAAAAAAAAAAACGTGATAATATGCTAGTATCGTTTTGTGATTGAATATTCTCAAGGTTATATGATATGTAGAGTGTTAATGTGACGTGGTAAAAGAGCTTAGGAGTCTTTTATAAGATATATCCGATCATAGTGTTAAAATTAATAATTAAAAATGAATAATGTGCTAGTATTGATATGCTAGTATCACTATAAGCAAGAACCGCAGTATTAACCCAAGATATATATAGTGCTTCTAAGATTAGTACATATATCTATGACAGTTACATATGATATTGTTTGAGCATCAAAACATATGACCTGCTTGTGGAACCTTAAAACAGTGTATCTGTTGTTCTCAGTGCCCTTTACACTGTGTTCCTTCAACCTATCCACAACAAAAAAACTATTTCAAATTCTTAATGGTGCGAGTTAGGCTAAGTGTCCATATGCTAGAGTCCAAAAGACACATATCCTTAGTGAGACACGCCTGCTCCCTTATTTCCACCCTGCTTACCGGACAGTGCCACCCCACACAAGGGTAAAGCGCAGAGGTGCCTGTCTCAGGCAGGTGTGTCAGAGATCCTCAGGATGGTGGTTGGTCTCTCCTTTCATTCCAGTTGTATGATCCAGGTTCCTGGATGGATGGTTCTTCTCGGGGATATTTCTCCAACAGGTATTCTCCTTCCCCAGGTGTGTCCCACCTGGGGAAGGAGACCGGAAGTGACGTGGTGTGCAATCTGGTGTCAACTGATGCGTTTCGTCCACCTCAGAAGACGTCTATTGGATGAAACGTGTCAGTGGACACCAGATCGCACACCACGTCACTTCCGGTCCTATCCAGACACTTCCGCTTCCGCCTAGTGAAGCGCAAGGGCACACGGAGGAAGTGTGTACCTGCCTTCATCAATAGGGAGGATTTACCTTTTACTAGGAAGTTAGTGACCTGGATATCAGAGTGACCGGTTTTTAACTCTCTACGTTTGGAGTATATTGTACTATTGGACGTTCGCATGACTTATTGTTTTAAATAAACCTTGTTTTAAACCGAATCACACTATGGAGTTGTTCCCATTCCTTCCATGATTTGGTTGTTCCATACACCTTGAAGGACTCATCATTTAACCAACACCTTGGAACACACACTGGAGGAGAAGACCACCACTTGCCCATAGGACCTGGGACACACCTGGGGAAGGAGAATACCTGTTGGAGAAATATCCCCGAGAAGAACCATCCATCCAGGAACCTGGATCATACAACTGGAATGAAAGGAGAGACCAACCACCATCCTGAGGATCCCTGACACACCTGCCTGAGACAGGCGCCTCTGCGCTTTACCCCTGTGTGGGGTGGCGCTGTCCGGTAAGCAGGGTGGAAATAGAGGAGCAGGCGTGTCTCACTAAGGATATGTGTCTTTTGGACTCTAGCATATGGACACTTAGCCTAACTCGCACCATTAAGAATTTGAAATTTGTTTTTTGTTGTGGATAGGTTGAAGGAACACAGTGTAAAGGGCACTGAGAACAACAGATACACTGTTTTAAGGTTCCACAAGCAGGTCATATGTTTTGATGCTCAAACAATATCATATATAACTGTCATAGATATATGTACTAATCTTAGAAGCACTAGATATATCTTGGGTTAATACTGCGGTTCTTGCTTATAGTGATAGCACATCAATACTAGCACATTATTAATTTTTAATTAATAATTTTAACACTATGATCGGATATATCTTATAAAAGACTCCTAAGCTCTTTTACCACTTCACATTAACACTCTACATATCATATAACCTTGAGAATATTCAATCACAAAACGATGCTAGCACATTATCACATTTTAATCCTTACGGTATTTGATACAGTTGTTTTACTATTTATTTATTATTTTTTATCTGTCAAACAAAACTCACTCTCAGCAGCACTTCTTGTACCTTGAGTTTACCACATTTTACTACGATACTAGCACATTATCACGTTTGAATTTTTACTGGAGTGTATACAGTTATTTT
>BLSH010436519.1:361532-373499 GCA_018402905.1 Glandirana rugosa
CCGGCTTGAAGCCCTGTTTCAGGCCCAGGCCCAGGCCTGCCTTGGGCTTGCTAGCGTGCCTGTGGCCTGGGGTAACTTTAGTTACCCCTGGGTTTGAAAATCCGTGTTTTTACCGACATTGTTTCAGGACCTTTCGGGATCTCCCGACGTTTTCCTTCATTTTAACCCCATTCCCTTCCCGTTCATGGGATGTTTTTTACCCCTGTCCCTTTATTGAAATTTATAAATTTTTTTTTTATTTTTGTATTTATTACGTTTTTACCTCCACTTACACCTAGTAGAAGTTTGACACAGACTTTTCATAATTAATTGCCATCTTCGGTATATTGACAAGATTTTAGTAGATTTTAGAACAGTTATATGGCTTCTACCGTTAATTAATACTTTTCAGACACAGTTTGAAGATGATCCACATTCACCTCCATTTTTGCATTATTTATGTTTTTATTTTTTTTTTAAATATTTAAAGTTATTTCCCTGTCCCCATTTTTTGTAGGGTACTTGCCCTTCCCTTACCCCAATTTTACTTCCTTTTGCAGCCCTCTAGGGCTTTCCAGGACTTTGTTACAGCCATTTTTGTGCCTAAAAGTTTGGGTCCCCATTGATTTCAATGGGGTCCGGTGTCCGTGCGATCGTTCGGGTTCCGTCCGGACCCGGACCCGGACTTTGTCCCGAAGTTCGGCCGGACCAGCAGAACCTGAACTTCCAGAGGTTCGCTCAACTCTACTCCTAAGGCATTCCCATTTTTCTTCTGTGTTAATTTTCTAGCCCCTTGCCGACCGCCAATCGGCAATTGACGGCGGCAAGGTGGCTTGCGAGCGCAAATCGCCGTCATATGACGGCGGCCGCGCTCACGAGCCTAGTGAGCGTGCGCGCGCCACCGGAGGCGCTCCCGCACGCTCACTGTGTTCGGGGAGGGCCAGGGAGCGGGTGCGGCGGCTTCGATTGCCGCCGGCTACCCGCGATGGCCCCTCCGGAGCGAAGGAACGGAGGTCCGTGTATGTAAACATGGACCTCCGTTCTGTGTGAGGGTGAAGGGCTGTGATCACAGCCTTCCTGTATACGAAGGCCTTGACCACTTCCCTTCCCCAGCCAGGGCAGTCCCCCTACAGTTAGAACACGCCCAGGGAACATACTTAACCCTTAGAGCGCCCCCTGCAGGTTAACCCCTTCACTGCCAATGGCATTTACACAGTAATCAGTGCATTTTTATAGCACTGATCGCTGTATAAATGCCAATGGTCCCAAAAAAGTGTCAAAATAGTCCGACATGTCTGCTGAAATATCACAGTACCGCTAAAAATCGCAGATCGCCGCCATTACTAGTAAAAAAAAACCCCAAAAATGAATTCTCATCATCCGTAAACGTGACCACTTTTGCGCAAACCAATCAATAAACGCCGATTGCGATTTTTTTATCGCAAATATGAGGAAGAATATAAATCGGCCAAAACCGATGAAAAAAAATGTTTTTTTATATTTTTTTTTTGGATTTGTATTCTAGCAAAAAGTAAGAAATTTGTTTTTTTTTTTTGCAAAATTGACGCTCTTCTTTTGTTTATAGCAGCGATCAGAAATGACGCAGCGGTGAGCAAATACCACCAAAAGAAAGCTCTATTTGTGGGAAAAAAAGGACGCAAATTTCGTTTGGGTACAACGTCGCACGACCGCGCAATTTTCAGTTAAAACGACGCAGCGCCGAATCGCAAAAAAGGCTCCGGTCCTAAAGCTGGAAATCCTTCCGGGGCTGAAGTGGCTAGGATTTTGTCCCAATTTATGTCATGTAGTAATGACCGCAGTTCTGAAAAATTGGCTCACTTAAAGTAGACATGTAAAATCTGGGACTGATACATTTTTACCAAAAGAGTAGGAACTATTTCTTGTTTTTTTACTTGGAAGGTCAGAAACAGTTTTCTATCAGAAAATATTTTTCTCTTTCTTTTATGAACTAGTCCAGTTCAATCTTCCTATGATATAGATGACTATGACAAAGTTGTGAAAGAATGCTTAAGACACTGTCTGCTGATATTGGTCATACTAAGGCCAACTGTAGTATTTACCTTGGTGTTGTAAAACTTTGCCTTTTGAATAGAACAACAACTGACATTAAGGGGCCATACTGCCTCTTTAGGGGTTACATAGGTACATTTTCCTAAGGGTTTTCCTTTAATGTGTAAATACAGGTCAAGCTGTTACTGGGCCATCCACCAAATTGATGTCTGTCTGTGCAGGCACACTTGTATAGTTTATATAGTGTCTGATATATACAGTATGTGTATGTGTGTGTATATATACACTGAGAAAGATGATAAACGCAACACTTTTGTGTTTGCCCCTATTTCTCATGAGCTGAACTCAAAGGTCTATGACTTTTTCTATGTACACAAAAGGCCTATTTCTCTCAAATATTGTCCACAAATCTGTCTAAATCTGTGTTAGTGAGCACTTCTCCTTTGCCGAGATAATCCATCCATCTCACAGGTGTGGCATATCAAGATGCTGATTAGACAACATGATTATTGCACAGGTGTGCCTTAGGCTGACCACAATAAAAGATCACTCTAAAATGTGCAGTTCTACTGTATTGGGGGGTCCGGGGGGGTCAGAAATCTAGTCAGTATCTGGTGTGACCACTATTTGCCTCATGCAGTGCAGCACATCTCCTTCGCATAGAGTTGATCAAGTTGTTGATTGTGGCCTGTGGATTGTTGGTCCATTCCTCTTCAATGGCTGTGCGAAGTTGCTGGATATTGGCAGGAACTGGAGCATGCTGTCATATATGCCGATCCAGAGCATCCCAAACATGCTCAACAGGTGACATGTCTAGTGAGTATGCTGGTCATGCAAGAACTGGGATGTTTTCAGCTTTTAGGAATTGTGTACAGATCCTTGCAACATGGGGCCGTGCATTATCATGCTGCAACATGAGGTGATGGTCGTGGATGAATGGCACAAAAATGGGCCTCAGGACAGATTTGTGAACAATATTTGAGAGAAATAGGCCTTTTGTGTACATAGAAAAAGTTGTAGATCTTTGAGTTCAGCTCATGGTAAATAGGGGCAAACACAAAAGTGTTGCATTTATAATTTTGCTCAGTATATATATATCTATATATATATATATATAGATATATATATATACACAGTATCTCACAAAAGTGAGTACACCCCTCACATTTTTGTAAATATTTTATTATATTTTTTCATGTGACAACACTGAAGAAATGACACTTTGCTACAATGTAAAGTAGTGAGTGTACAGCTTGTATAAGAGTGTACATTTATGGTCCCCTCTTGGTGTTTTTACTCTCCCTCTCTCATACTGGTCACTGGAAGTTCAACATGGCACCTCATGGCTAAGAACTCTCTGAGGATCTGAAAAAAAGTATTGTTGCTCTACATAAAGATGGCCTAGGCTATAAGAAGTTTGCCAAGACCCTGAAACTGAGCTGCAGCACAGTGGCCAAGACCATATGGTGGTTTAACAGGACAGGTTCCACTCAGAACAGGCCCTGCCATGGTCGACCAAAGAAGTTGGGTGCACATGCTCAGCGTTATATCCAGAGGCATAAATGTATGAGTGCTGCCAGCATTGTTGCAGAGGTTAAAGAGGTGGGGGATCAGCCTGTCGGTGCTCAGACCATACACCACACACTGCATCAAATTGGTCTGTATGGCTGTCATCCCAGAAGGAAGCCTCTTCTAAAGATGATGCTGAAGATATGGATTACTGGAACCATGTCCTGTGCTCTGATGAGACCAAGATAAACTTATTTGGTTCAGATGGTGTCAAGTGTTTGTGGTGGCAACCAGGTGAGGATTACAAAGACTAGTGTGTCTTGACTACAGTCAAGCATGGCGGTGGGAGTGTCATGGTCTGGGGCTGCATGAGTGCTTCCGGCACTGGGGAGCTACAGTTCATTGAAGGAGCCATGAATGCCAACATGCACTGTGACATAATGAAGCAGAGCAGGATCCCCTCCCTTTGGAGACTGAGCCGCAGGGCAATATTCCAACATGATACTGACACCAAACACACCTCCAAGACGACCATTGCCTTGCTAAAGAAGCTGTGGATAAAGGTGATGGACTGGCCAAGCATGTCTCCAGACCTAAACCCTATTGAGCATCTGTGGGGTATCCTCAAATGGAAGGTGGAGGAGCGCAAGGTCTCTAACATCCACCAGCTCCATGATGTTGTCATGGAGGAGTGGAAGAGGACTCCAGTGGCAACTTGTGAAGCTCTGGTAAACTCCATGCCCAAGAGGGTTAAGGCAATGCTGGAAAATAATGGTGGCCACACAAAATATTGACACTTTGGGCCCAATTTGGACATTTTCACTTAGGGGTGTACTCACTTTTGTTGCCAGCGGTTTAGACATTAATGGCTGTGTGTTGAGTTATTTTGAGGGGACAGCAAATTTACACCATTATACAAGCTGTACACTCACTACTTTACATTGTAGCAAAGTGTAATTTCTTCAGTGTTCTCACATGAAAAGATATAATAAAATATTTACAAAAATATGAGGGGTGTACTTAATTTTGTGAGAAGCTGTATACTATTTCCCAAAGACATATAGATATGATGCTGAGCATGTGCAACCAACTTCTTTGGTCGACCACGGAGAGGCATTTTCTGAGTGGAACCGGTCCTGTTAAACTGCCGTATGGTCTTGGCCACTATGCTGCAGCTCAGTTTCAGGGTCTTTGCAATCTTCTTATAGCCTAGTCAATCTTTGCCGTGAGGTGCCATGTTGAACTTCCAGTGACCAGTATGAGAGAGGGAGTGCAAAAACACCAACTTTAACACACCTGCTCCCCATTCACACCTGAGACCTTGTAACAATAACGAGTCACATGACACCGGGGAGGGAAAATGTCTAATTGGGCCCTATTTGGACATTTTCACTTAGGGGTGTACTCACTTTTGTTGCCAGTGGTTTAGACATCAATGGCTATATGTGGAGTTATTTTGAGGGGACAGCAAATTTACACTGTTATACAAGCTTTACACTCACTACTTTACATTGTAGCAAAGTGTCGTTTCTTCAGTGCCGTCACATGAAAAGATATAATAAAATATTTACAAACATGTGAGGGGCGTACTCACTTTTGTGAGGTACTACATATATATATATATATATATGTGTATATATTTATATTTATATATATATATATATATATATATATACACACATACATATGGTCTGGTCCCAGTTTCTTTGTGTAGTTACATGTATCTATCTGGTCATCTCCTGTGCTGACTCCTGACATGCTAGGTGAAATCACAGTGTTCTGATATTGAAAGTTGCAGTGTGTGCATCCCTTTAGAAGTAGTTACGTTTCAGGAAGTGTCACACAAGCAGGAAATTACATTTCTGGGGGCATTGTGTACACCGGCATTGTACAGTACTCCTCCTGGTTGCCATATTGCATTGATTTTTTTGATAGTTTTAGTAAATTAGAGCAGCTTCAGAGTGAAATAGAAAAGTACATTTCAATAACATTAAATTACAAAATGACTTATTGAGCACTTGCATTTGCTATACTATTTTTTTTTTTAATGTACAAAAGAAGAGGATTGGTCATGGGACTTTAAATGAGGTATACCACTAGTAAAAAGAAATACATAGAGTATAAAAAATATAAAGTATAAAAGATATATATTTTATTAGCACACTGAGTAAACAATTGCAGTAATGTACGATCATAATGTCATATACAGTAAATAACAATCATCCGGCCATAGAGGGCCACAGTGATGGAACATGACATGATAACATGATAGCTGGTCGAAAAATCCATGAATATACAGTACAGAATACAGTTGGATAAATGACATGATGGGTGATGCAAAAATTATTCCATAAAAGCATTGATAAGACTCTACGCATTTTGTGGCGCAATAGCCACTCATCAGGAGTGCAATGCTGTATTTTTTAGCTGTAAACATGAGAAAAGATTGTGTGTTAGTCTACCTCCCTATAGGTAAAGGGGAAAGATAGATGGATACGGTATATTACTTACATTTTGAACTTATGAAAACATGACCCAGCTCAAGAGAGGGAAGCGCCAAAATGATGTCTGCCCCGGGACTGAGGTGGGGATGTCCGTCCACCCCAAGGGGGCATAGGCAGGTACAGTCCATAGAGGAGGGTGCAGTGCATGCCATGATAGAAGGCATGGAAAATACACATTTGCCCCAAATTAACCTAGAATAATGTCAAACATGAGGATTCAATGTTGAATAAGGTATAATACCAAGTAAGAACATATAAGTAGAACTGTGGTAGAATGGGGAGAGTGCCATTGCTTACCAAAAAAAAGAAAAGAAAAGTGAAGAAAGTGAATGGGGAACCTGCACCGCAAAAAGGAGTGAAGTCAAAATTATGAAGTGTCCTGATGTGAGGATAGAAGAGAAGATAGAAGAACACTTCCTAATTTTGACTTCACTCCTTTTTGCGGTGCAGGTTCCCCATTCACTTTCTTCACTTTTCTTTTCTTTTTTTGGTAAGCAATGACACTCTCCCCATTCTACCACAGTTCTGCTTATATGTTCTTACTTGGTATTATACCTTATACAACATTGAATCCTCATGTTTGACATTATTCTAGGTTATTTTGGGGCAAATGTGTCTTTCCCATGCCTTCTATCTTGGCATGCACTTCACCCTCCTCTATGGCCTGTACCTGCCTATGCCCCCCTTGGGGTGGACGGACATCCCCACCTCAGTCCCGGGGCAGACATCATTTTGGCGCTTCCCTCTCTTGAGCTGGGTCATGTTTTCATAAGTTCAAAATGTAAGTAATATACCGTATCCATCTATCTTTCCCCTTTACCTACAGTGAGGTAGACTAACACACAATCTTTTCTCATGTTTACAGCTAAAAAATACAGCATTGCACTCCTGATGAGTGGCTATTGCGCCACAAAATGTGTAGAGTCTTATCAATGCTTTTATGGAATAATTTTTGCATCACCCATCATGTCATTTATCCAACTGTATTCTGTACTGTATATTCATGGATTTTTCGACCAGCTATCATGTTATCATGTCATGTTCCATCACTGTGGCCCTCTGTGGCCGGATGATTGTTATTTATATGACATTATGATCGTACATTACTGCAACTGTTTACTCAGTGTGCTAATAAAATATATATCTTTTATACTTTATATTTTTTATACTCTATGTATTTCTTTTTACTAGTGGTATACCTCATTTAAAGTCCCATGACCAATCCTCTTCTTTTGTACATGTATATTAGGGATGGAGGTATACCACTAAAAAAAGTGGTGATGAGAGATCACATCCTTTTGATGTATTGCTATATTTTTTTTTAATGCATGTTGAGTTTTCTTTTATTGTATGCGTGTGCATAATTTTATTAACCTGTCTTCTTGGGGTAAGACTGTTAAGTTATACCAACAGATAACCATAAAATGTTTTTTACAATAAATATGTTACTGTAATTGATTTTAAAATGCAGACCTTTGGCTCTTACAGCTACCACCATTTTGTGCTCTCCAGATGAAATATGTTTTATCCTCTAAGACAGAAAACAAGCAGCTTTTCTACTATTATGGATCATAGCTCTGACCAGAAAATGAGTTAAGGAAAGCAGTGCTGTAAGGGACCCCGCTGTATTTTTTTTCTTCACACCAGACTGCATTTTCTTTGTTAGAAATATGATGACTGAAAATTTCATCTGACAAAAATGACATCATGAATTATAAAGGACACATATTTTATCTCACATCAAGGCAGCTGCATCTGTTACTTTAATATGTCTTTGGAGAGAAACAAAGGAAGACTAATTAATGTACTTATGCAAATTTGGCACATAACAATGACTAGACCTGGCAAATTTGTTATATATTTATTTGTTCAGTTACAGTCTGCAGAACTTTTTTCAGTGGATGATTCTTGTAGTTGTTTTCGGGAACTTAGCACTACTGTAAAAGTTAGAAATTATTTACATTGATTTAATTGTTACTTATTTGAAAGCGATGCCTGGAGATGCCCTAGACCAGGAGCTCTTCAAGATGTTCTTTGTGCATGCCTGTAGATGTCCCTATAGAAGTAGGTAAAATTAACTTCCTACTGCTTATGAAGTCTGAGGACAGGTTTAAAATGTATGCTGCAATTGATAATACAGGATGAAACTATATATATATATATATATATATATATATATATATATATATATATACCAATATACCAAATACAGTAGATTACAAAATTTTGATAAACTACAATTTAAAAAAAATGTAAAAAATGATTCATGTTTTAGTTAAAAAAAAAAATGTTGCTCTGATACTTATTGTACCATGGGGTAGAAAAGACTAAATATTACAACTTTTGCTATGGGTTATGTGTTATGCCTCTAGTAATATTTGCCTGGTTTGTCTACATATTACTATGATTTCTAAAACAAAGAGGCTTTTTGGATAACATTGCCATGTTTAGGTTAGTAGATTTTGTATGTCTATTGATCCTGCTCCTCCATTCTTTGAATTAGAGATTTTAAATATTGTTCTTTCACCTCCTTCCCTAATCTTTGCATTTACTGTATATGCCAGTATAAATATGTAGTAACTGTATGTTTTCATAGAACAATTACTGTGTACCCTTGCTGGAAAACTACAATTTATTTGATTTGCTGTTACATATTGTATACTTACGTAATATGGCTACGTTTTGTTGCAATTCTTCTTTTCCTTTGTATAACATTGTACTTTTCAGTAGTTTCAATAAAACCTTGAAATGTGAAAAAAAAATATTAACAGTATGTCCACTTGGGATTAATGTTTGATTTACATTTAAGGCCTCTAAAAGGGATGATTCTGTCAACAGGTGTATTTAGCTAATTACTGTCTACCTAAAATAAGGTTTTAAGTCACTAAACACGAGTACATCTGCTAAGTTTCACAACTTTGTTAACAGCCAGGTGGCTGTTATTGATGGCTCATGTTGGTTCTCAGTACATGGTGGTTGTTATAGATAATCATATAGTATAGATTGTGTATTGGTCCTATAATCTTAAACAACAGTAAGCCTAACAATATTGCAACTGCATCACAGATAGGGTTTTGCTGTTTTCATCTCTTGTCTTTGCAGGGCAAATAACTTGATTATTCTTTAAAGTTTCTCCGGAAGATCTAGACAAACTCTCTTCATTGCCAACTCTCATATCGTTCCCCGCTTTTGCTCTAATACTTTTTCCTGCTGCTGGTCCCCATCTTTCTTTCTGCAGATCAATATACTAATGTTGGTACTCCTGTCATCTTTTGCTTATTACAACTTATTGCTGGTCTCCATTGCTCCTCCTCTTGCAGACCATTACCTTTCTGTTGCACCCCATCCCCCCTCACTATCCTGCTGCTGCTCATCATCTCTTCTAATCATGCAGATCATGTCCCCATCTCTCCTCCTCCTGCAGATTGCAACCCTGCTGATGGTCCCCATCTCTCCTTCTGTAGATCACTACCCTGATGCTGGTCCCTATTTCTGGTCTCTTCTCTACTCCACTCCAGAGTGTTTTGTTTGGATTTTCTTGCTGGTTTATGATAATGAGTGAAAGAAATACGATCATTTTCAGGCAACTGGCTTGTTATAATGCATGCAAATGCATTATTCCCCATTGTTGGCAAACCCTGAATTTATAGCTCTCGCATTAATCAACCTGATTTTTTTCATGATAATATCATGAAATTAATTCCTTGCTGACAAATGCCTAATTTACTGCACTTTGGGATTAATATGTTGCATTATGTCAACAAGAAATAACTTTGAGATACTTTGTTGAAAAGAGGTGTAGCTCCTATTACATGAATAGCAATTGCCTATGCAGATTTGCTCTAAAAGAGACATTCCTTTGAACCCAATGTTTTTATACCCTATGTTTCCTGAGGGTGAGGCTTAACCTTGGTTTGGAGAGAAGCTGAAGCATTCCCGTTAACACTATAGTTACCTTACCAGAGTCCCCCCCTCTCCACATATTAAAAGTCAGCAGCTACAAATACTGTAGCTACTTAGTTTTAATATTAGGACACTTACCTGTCCTGGAATGCAACTATGTCAGCACCCCAGCTGATGTTTCCATCAGCTGTCGGGTGCTGCCACCGCCGCTGTTGGTAAGGGAGCCCGGCAGTGAATCCTTGCGTCGAGGTCCGACGGAAGTGTGGATAGGGTACCTGTCAAAAACAGGTACCTGCTCCCCCCTGCCCCCAAAGGGTGCCAAATGTGGCACCAGAGGGGGGGAGGAATCAGATAAGATGAAGTTCCACTTTTGGGTGGACCTCCACCTAAGGACACTTTTAAGCCAGGTCATGCTCACTTTATAATCAATATTTAAAAATAAAATGTTTTCAAGATTTGTCAATTTAATTAGCACTTACGATATGCAACGGTGGAGCTAATTATCTTGTCTTTTATGCATTGTATCAATCAAAGAGAATCCATCATATTTTAAACATCTTTTGTTTTATAATTAGATAGTAATTTTTAATATTCATCATTTTCAGCGGTGTAATGACCCAGAACTAATGGAACTTAAGCACTGACACTTAAAATGAATTAAAAGCTGTCATTTAATTTTGAATATATAAGCTATTGGCATCACATATGCAATACGTTACACCATATATAATAATATTAGCGAGACAATGATTCTTTTTATGAAATAAACTCTAAACAGAATGACTACATTTTATGTTACTGCTTTTTGTTGTAAATAAATGGCTATAAAATATACTCAACATAATGTGTTCCATTTTTCCGATCATCCTTTGCCACAAATAATAGTTCAGACAATATAGTAACACACACTGTTTACATCATGTTTAACCTTTTTACTTAAACTAGTGTCTTGAGGATAAAGGGTAAGATTCTTTAATAATATTACTTGAAGGAAGCAAAATTCTTGGCATTATTGTGCAGTATTTTCTCTGTGTGTGGGTCATTACTATCAAAATGGCTCACATTCTGAATAAAGAGTATTTGTTAACAATTCTGCTTCTGCTACATAGAGCTAAGATTATCCCATAAAACCCATTGGCAAAGTAATCAATTTTACATATGCATTTTTTGCCAAAATCATGATCTTGCCACTGTGTATGTTTGCATTATTCATGCTAGGAAATGTTGATTAACCACTTCAATACTGGACACCTTTGCCCCCTTCCTGCCCAGGCCAATTTTCAGTTTTCAGCGCTTTCACATTTTAAACGACAGTTGTGCAGTCATGCAACACTGTTCCCGTATGAATTTTTTATAATTTATTGCATAAAAAGAGCTTTCTTTCACTGGTATTTAATCACCAATTTTTTTTTGCAAAATAAACGAAACAAGACCAAACATTTTGAAAAAAAAAAATGTTTTATTTGTTTCTGTTATAAAAATCTGCAAATAAATATTTGTTCATACATTTAGGCTAAAATGCTACATATCTTTGGTGAAAATAACCCAAATCAGTATATATTATTTAGTCTGTAGGAAAGGTATAGAGTCTACAAACTGTTATATACAGTTGCAAGAAAAAGTATGTGAACCCTTTGGAATGATATGGATTTCTGCACAAATCGGTCATAAAATGTGATCTGATCTTCATCTAAGTCACAACAATAGACAATCACAGTCTGCTTAAACTAATAACACACAAAGAATTAAATGTTACCATGTTTTTATTGAACACACCATGAAAACATTCACAATGCAGGTGTGAACCCTTGGATTAACTAACTGGTTGAACCTCCTTTGGCAGCAATAACTTCAACCAAATGTTTCCCGTAGTGGCAGATCAGACGTGCACAACGGGCAGGAGTAATTCTTGACCATTCCTTTTTACAGAAATGTTTCAGTTCAGCAATATTCTTGGGATGTCTGGTGTGAATCACTTTCTTGAGGTCATGCCACAGCATCTCAATTGGGTTGAGGTCAGGACTCTGACTGGGCCACTCCA
>BLSH010436519.1:384588-396102 GCA_018402905.1 Glandirana rugosa
TGTTGTCGAACATATACACGGAGGGTGAAAAATTCCCTAGTTTTTATTACCCTGTTAACCGACGAGTCGACAAGGTACCGTTCCACACACAATAAGGGAGTTATAGGGTAAATGTTCCTCGTCTATTTTCCAGGTCTTAAGTAAAGTTCACACGATAAACGTAAACCCTAGACAACGACAGTTGAGAGTTGTACTCTAGGTTTTTCGACAGTGATAGTCACTTCGTTCGGTAGTAATCCGACTTTTTTGTTTTGTTTGGGTAGTCTCTCTATCGTTTTTGTAATCCACACCGGTTTGGTTTTTTGCTATCTCTCTGATGGGTTTGTTTTGTTTTTTCAGCCTAATGATGGCTTGCTTCACTGATAGTGACAGCTTTTTGGATCTCATGTTGAGAGTTGACAGCAACAGATCCCAAATGCAAATAGCACACTTGAAATGAATTCTGGACCTTTTATCTGCTCCTTGTAAATGGGATATTGAGGGAATAACACACACCTTGCCATGGAACAGCTGAGCAGCCAATTGTCCCATTATTTTTGATCCCTTAAAAAGTGGGAGGCACATATACAAGCTGTTGTAATTCCTACACCGTTCACCTGATTTGGATGTAAATACCCTCAAATTAAAGCTGAAAGTCGGCAGTTAAAGCACATCTTGTTCATTTCATTTCAAATCCATTGTGGTGGTGTATAGAGCCAAAAAGATTAGAATTGTGTCAATGTCCCAATATTTATGGACCTGACTGTATATCTTGCTAAAGCTGGCTACATGATACAAGCATACACTTGAAAAAGAAAACAATTATTTCCTTGGTCTACATTAGTAGTCTAGAACCAGGATTAGATGACAAGGAGTGGTAACTTATTTGAAATTCAGTAGGTATAGTCCAATGCTTACTGTTATTATTGGAAATTCATTATCAGTACCCAATTTCTTTTTAATTAAAAATGTGATTTTGGCATTATATATACCAGAGTAAACATTGTTTTAGTAAATACTTTGTAGGTTTTTTACATCACATAATTATTTTGTAAAGGTCAAATGGATTATACATTGAATATTCCACACTTGGTAGGATCTTGATCAACTGTGCATTTCTCAAACTCAAAACACATCAAAATATCTGTCCCTTTTTGAATGACAGTGTACAACTTAAAACTGTTTTTGTTACATTAAGACTGACTCTGTGTATGTAAAAGTGTCACTAAAAAAATCTATACAGAAACAGAAGTCCATCTACAAGAATACATCCCTAAACCGATATCCACTACAGAGGCACAAGACTTAGAACATCCTCTATCAGAAGAGGAAGCTAGTATAGCACTTAAACAAATGAAGCCAGGGAAGAGCCTAGGCCAAGAAGTTCTAACGGTCGTTTATTACAAAACTTTTTCAGATTCACTCATACCTGATTTCTTTCAGCTTTCAACTCCTTATCCTCTCCTAATCAACCACCTCGAGACCTTTTAGAAGCCCATATAACTCCCAAACCTAGGAAAAACCCCTCATTAGTCACCAACTATAGACCGATTTCACTGCTGAATGTCGGTCTAAAACTTAATGACAAAATCCTCGCAAACCACCTTCTACCCTTACTACCACTACCTGGCAGGGAAGCAAGGGACAATACTCTAAGGATGATTAACATACATGATTGGCTTACATCCGCTAATAAACCTTCTTTTTCCCTTGACGCTGAGAAGGCGTTCGACAGAGTGGCCTGGGTCTACATGTCAGACACTCTCAAGGCAATTGGCCTTCAGAACCGAATGCTTCATTTTATTTGAGCACTATATTATAACCCTACAGCAAACAGTTTGTGTCAATGGCCACCTGAATGCCTTCTCGATCTCAAATGGAATGCGCCAAGGCTGCCCCCTTTCACCCCTAATTTTTGTCTTAACCCTGGAACCCCTACTCTGCCATCTCAGACTCAACCTAGACATTAAAGGAATCACGATAGCTAAACAGACTCACAAATTAGCTGCCTTCGCAGATGATGTCCCCCTATTCTTATCAGAACTGCACATTACAATCCCTCACTAACGCTCATTAACACAGTTGCAAAACGCCGAAAAAAACGCTGATTTTTCCCTGCTTATTTTTTTTCATATGCCTGTGTGTATGAGGCCTAATTGTTAGGAGCCACAGCATCTCAGATTACACCACTAGTGCCTGAAATAAAGAAAAGAGTCCTCTCTCTTCCCCCAGGACCCTCGGCTGAACTGATGGGGCTGTAAATCCTTACTGTATTTTCTGGGAGCTGCAGCCTGCGTAAAGTACTCTGCTTGAACCCAGGGGGGAATCCATCCCTGTCCTGGGCCCCACTGTTTACCTACTGAGTCCTGGGCCCAATAGAGGAGGACTGGCTCTTCTTCTCCTTTTAGCTGTCCTGTTAATAGCATGCATGGTTGTGGATTGGGGTCAAGGGATATATTTTATTATATGAAATGGATAGTTAGGTTTTTGGAAATCTGTTGGTGCCAAGAAGCTGTAGGCATTGTTGTAGATTGAACTTGTAAGATGTGAACACAAAGACAACATTCACAGGTAATGTTTTCAGAACAATTTCTTTTTTTTTTTTTTGTACAAAACAGTGTTGAATCAATAATCAGCCCAATGCAGATTCCATCACACCCCGGTTCACACACACAAAATCTTTAATAATTTCCAGGAGTAGTACAAAATTGGATCTATTTTATAAATACTGTCAGGCTTACATTATTAATAAACTAGTGCCTATGATAGAGCAACTGCAAGCCTCATTATTCACAAAATTTGATTTATTTTGTTGTTCCTTACCTGGTCTAGTCAGGGAATACTTTCCATGTTTATCCTTTGAATATTCTTTATTTTGTCACTAGGTGAATTACACACACTGTTTGTTGCTGTGGAATTATGAGCCCACGATAGCAACAATTCAGTTTCCTTATCAATGCATCTTGTGAATACAAAGCCAATCAATCCTACTGCATAGTCTTATTAAAGAAAATATCACTGAGAGAAACGTATGTAGCGGGTGCCCCACACTCACCTGCGACCCCTCCAAGCTGCCCGTTGCGAGTGACAGGTTTTTTACAGAGGGAGAGCGCACCTGTCAGCCCTTCAGGGGATCTTTCCCCCTCCTTCTCATCATCTTCACTGACTGAATCTAATGTAATGCGAGCGGAGCTCGCACAGGTATCCGATCACACTTTGCTTCCTCCCATGTACGCCTATTGCCAGGAGAAGAGCCAATGAAAGGAGCCAGTTTAACCGGTTCCCGACCATGTGCAGTATATTTACTGCTGCAGAGTGGCGCTGTCCCACAAATTGCTGCAAATTGCGTGTATGCAGTTAGCGGGCGGGAGCATGCCCGCCGCACTCTGCAGGAGTGTGCTTGTGGCTCGGGTTGACCCGATGTCCGCTGGCGAGCCGCGATGACCTACCAGAGAGAAAGAACGGGGAACCGTCTATGTAAACATGGCGGTTCCCTGCTCTGTCTGTGGGCATGTAAAAGATCTACTGATCCCTGTCACTTGGATCAGTTAGATCTCTTATGCCCATGATAGCCCAGCCCCCTCACAGTTAGAACATGCCTATGGAACACAGTTAACCCCCAGATCTCCCCCTGCAGGTTAACCCCTTCACTGCCAATGACATTTATACAGTACTCAGTGGATATTTACATTTCTGATCGCTGTATAAATGTCATTGGTCCTAAAAAAGTGTAAAAAAATGTCCGACATGTCCGCCCCAATATCAAAGTCCCGATAAAAATCGCAGATCACTATTACCAGTAAAAAAAAATAAAAAATTTTAAAAACACCAGAAATTAATTCTCATGGTTTGTAAACGTGGCAACTTTTGTGCAAACCAATCAATAAACGCTGATTGGGATTTTTTTTACCAAAAATATGAGGAAGAATGTAAATGGGCCAAAACCGATTAATAAATTCGTTTTTTAATATTTTTTTTTTGGATTTGTATTTTAGCAAAAAGTATTGTGAAAAAAGTAGTGGGAAAAAAAGGACACAAATTTCATTTGGGTACAAAGTCACATGACCACGCAATTGTCAGTTAAACGACGCAGTGCCAAATCACAAAAAGTGCTCTGGTCCTACAGTGGGAAATCCTTCCGGGGGGTGAAGTGGTTAAGGAGCCAATCAGAGGGAATGTAATGAGCTGCAGGAATCAGCTGCAATTGATTCTGGGCCATGTAGTTCCCTCACCAAATGGCCCATAGCCTTGTATAGAGACAGGAACTACTAAGGCCAGAATGCTCTGAGAGCAGGAAAGGAGAGAATCCATTTGATTTCCTGAGGAGATGGTCAGATGCCACGAGACAGAGGAAGAGATCAGACCTAGGGGAGAGGTACTGTCTCCCAGGTCATTTCACTGCACGATTTAAGGATTCCGCAGCCTGACGGGACATCCAGTCTAAGAGAGCAGGATCCCAGGTGCGTGCATATCCAGGTGCATCTGCACTGACGGTGAAGCAGTTGGGTCACCAGGAGAGCCTGCCTGTATCCAGGACATTTGTTTGGGCCTTGAGGGGGCTTTTGCAGGAAACAGGGACATTGCACACAGACGGAGTTAAAGGGACACTATATACAGACATCATTGCTGATAGTCATCTTGCTGTCACTTGTAATGCCACAGGGCATCCTGTTTCTTCACTTGATAATCAGTTGTGTTGTTTGGCCCTGCTATCCAGGAGTTTAAGTGCACCAACAAGAGTGGCTAGCTGAAAATACAAAGGCTCACCCCTCTTCAAAGGAACTGAAGTTACTAGTACCATATGGGCCAGCACAAACATATTCAGGGCTCTGTGTATGCAGTGGGTGTGCGTGACAGTTTATCTAGGAGAGTTAAGCCATTATATGTTGACTTGAATACAGTGTTTGAAGTTGAACCTGTGGAATCAGGGGACAGAAGAGAGAGACCTGACCTAAATAGGGTCATTCCTCTACTCTCCTCCTACCTGGATTGATAGAGCCGACCTGAGTAAAGTTAACCAATCTGGTACAGATTGCCATATTATGATTTTTTGTCATTGAAGTGTTTGCTTCTGCTCGTGGGGTTATTCTTAGGTTTTAAATCCCCTGAAAGTAGCCTGAATATAGTATTGAGCTATATTGCTCATAATCTCAGCTATTGCTCTTTTATTGCATCCTTTGAACAAATATATTGTTTGTTACCTATCTACAGAAATATTGCAGTAAAGGTAATTTCTGTGTTTTATCATAATGTGTGTGGTTTCATTGGTCCTTGCACTTACACTATTGCCAGGTGTGCCAGAGGGGCTGAGGCTATTCTTGGAGTTGAGAGGTAGAGTACAGGACTGAACATACTTAAGAGGCTCCTTCGAGGGTAGCGCTACACTTAATATTGACTATTTAAATATTTTTAATGACAAGGACTATATAAGCAGATGAACACATTTTAATGCACTGTATGAAAGCATACTCCTGAAAGACAGTCTTCCCATATTTAAAGGGGTAGAAACAGACAAGTTTACACCCCCACGTGTCTCAGTTGTTTCTGCGCCTTCATACACGTTTGGGGTAGGGAAAGAGGATTCAGCTGAAATTGCTATTTCTACAGTGGACCTAAACCCAAATCTTATAGGTACTATGTAGAAATGCTAATTGTGCTTAAAAAGTGGTCTGGAAATCTACATTTCGACTTGAACTCTTCCTGAAATATAGCAGTGCCACTTCATGGAAAGACTTATAGTTGTATATCTGCTGTGTGGGAGATACTGCTGCCTGTGATTGCTAGTCTTAGGAGATTTGGAGTCAGAGTTGGAAGTGTCACTGCTGTGCTGCTTGATATTCTCCTTACTACAAAGAAAGATGTACCTGAGGACCTGCAGTGCAAGGATCTTTCTTTTTCTGTTTCATTCATTCATACACATCTTTTGCTGCTTCTGGAATATTTACCAACCAGTCATCTGGTAGGAGCTCGGCTATGAGAAAGCAAAGCCCTTCCTCTACCGATATGGCCTTTTCCACTCAGGGACATAATGTGAAACAAAGGCACTAATTAATGCAGAAAACATACACTGCATGGAGCCTACAGGCAATGACAAGCTCTTTGCCTTGTGCCTGCACTTTTTTGCACAACTTTCAGAGTTCAGATCCTGTTTAAAGGAACTGTTCCCTCTTCTCCCTTAACCAGGGAGCTCTTGACTGGATCACCTGGGCAAAGTTAACAAACACTGATATTTTCAGATTCTTTAACAGTGGCTTTTGGAGACAAATTCTCCCAATTCAAGCTCCCCAGGCCCTTTGAATGCATTTCACAATTCAATTTGCAACTACTCTTTTGGTTTAAGGCCCAGTTCACACTGATGCGACAATCGCACAGACTTTGAAGCACTTGTCGCATCAGAAGTCAGACCTCAGTTGAACCCCATTCTGTGCAATGGAACTATTCTAATCGGTGTAACTTGAGTTGCTCCAACTTACAAAAAGCTTCCCGCATTTTGGTACGACTTGCATTGACTTCTGTTAAAAATGTCACATGCAGGTCGTGCCAAAGTTGTGCTGGAGTCCGACTTCAAAGTCATGCGACTTTGAAGTTGCGGGCAGTGTGAACTCGTGCTTACTGATTGTTAATGTAGTTCTTGTAGTGGGACTCTTCCTGAAGCCCAGATGAACTTGGTTTCATTTCAAAATCATTTTTATGGTTGACATACTCTGCATTGGTTGCCTTTGTTTATTAATTAATTTTTACTTTACTCTGTATCTGCAAGTTTATGAATCTATTTGTTCCTTTTGCATAAACAAGAAGGTAAGAATAAGCACTTAAAAAATTAGATTTTTCACATGTATTGCAATAAATCCTCATATTAACATGCAATCCTGAATATTCTTCACAAAAGTAATGGTTATATCATGCTTAATATATAGGCTATACATGTGGATATCAGTAGGCTATCTTATTCAGAAAACTGAAACACATTTTCCACAATGTGGTGTTTAAGGCTACAGAAGTGTGCCTTGGCACCCTTGGCACAATGGAGCCTTTATTAGTACAGCAAATATGAGTGAAAGTCTCCAGGTCACTCTTGTGGCTAGCTTCGAAATTCATAAAGAATTACTACTGTCTAAAATGAACATTGACTTGTTGCAAAATGCAGTAAATCAGATTAAATGCCCCTTTCAATTAAAATGTGCCTTTATGGTTAATTTCTTGCTCTCCAAGTTAAAAAAATAGGAATTAAAAAAAAATATACTGAATTTTCTGGTAATAAGTAATAGGTATTAGCAATTACTGTGTGGGCCCCAATCAACCTTCCACTTTAGGCCTGATAACCTAAATGTACACAACATAGTTGACCCTATTTAAACTGGAAAGGTATACCTTCAAACTTTACAGTTGCTACTTTATATTTAGCAAAAAAATGCTTTTAAATGACATGCTGGCATGATTTTCATTTTAAGACATCACCTTCTGCTTCTATAGATTCCCAATTGCACCGTCAGAATGATCATATTGACACAATATGCATTCCTTGATGGTAGACTGTAATTAGAGCGCTTTGCGTCACTGGTTAATTTCTTGCTCTCCAAGTTAAAAAGTAGGAATTAAAAAAAAATATACTGAATTTTCTGGTAATAACTAATACGTATTAGCAATTACTGCGTGGGCCCCAATCAGCCTTCCACTTTAGGCCTGATAACCTAAATGTACACAACAGAGCTGACCCTATTTAAACTGGAAAGGTATACCTTCAAACTTTACAGTTGCCATTTTATATTTAGCAAAAAACTGCTTTTAAATGACATGCTGGCATGATTTTCATCTTAAGACATCACCTTCTGTTCCTATAGATTCCCAATTGCACCATCTGAATGATCATATTGACACAATATGCATCCCTTGATGGTAGACTGTAATTAGAGAGCTTTGTGCTCACTGTAGCAATATTTAAGTGTTAATCCCCTGCAACTGAGAGCATGTGTAAGACATCTCTGCTTCCAATATGCCCAGTTCTTTCCATATTAAAGTGCTTGATAGGACCAAATGAATGACACAAGGGAAAAAAAAAACGTGTAAGCACTTATTAGCTTTATTTTGAAAGTAATAAACATCTGAAAAATGTTATGATGTTATGCATGTTTCTTGTAACTCTTTGTTAGAAAAAAATATGTAGCGTCTGTTAAAATATAACTAAAGGCAACTTTTCCTTTTTAGATTTGGATAGAGTGGGGAGGGGTTAGAACCACATTGTTGGGTTTTTATTGCTGTCTGTCTCACTATTAGGAAGATTCACTTTCTATAATTGCCTTGATCACCAGTGTCACTAGGAATGTAATTACCTTGATCACCAATATCACTGGGAATGAAAGTGAGAATAAATTTAAAATTTTGAGTTACCACCAGGACAGAAATAGAGGTGGAAATTTCTAATGGCATGTTCCCATGACAACTGTGTAGGAGGGGGGTTCTCTCACATTGAAAAGAGATCCTCTCTTTTTCTGCTAACTCTTTAGAACAGGAAATGAAGGGAAATTTCCCTAATGGGACACAGACGGTTAAAAAAAAATATGTCAGCAGTTTTAATCTTTCCCTACTCTATCCAAAAGTAAAACAAGTTTTGACCTAAAGTGTTACTAAACTCATTTTTTTTTATTAAAATAACAAACATGTTATACTTATCTGTTCTGTGCAGTGGTATTGCTCAGAGTGGCCCTGATCCTCCTCTTCTGAGAGTCAGTGATTGGCTCCTCCTCTTCTACTGTGGGACTACCATAGCCAGCCACTGGCTATGGGGAGAGGTAGTCCCCACGCTCCCGAGCTGTGTGTCTACGGAGCTGTGCCCCATAGACTTACACAGCGGGACTTGGGCCCACCACCCACTTCCTCCGATTGACAGCAGCAAGAGCCAATGGCTCCTGCTGCTGCTTGAATGCAGTGTAAAGAGGAAGTAAGGGCAGAAAAGATGCAGCCGAGCACTATGCTGATCTCTTCTCCCCTCTCTTCCCCTTCATAATGGGGAGAGGGGGGGGGACAGGTAAACTAATAACTTTTTTTATCTTAATCCAAGCAATTCATTAAGGTAAAAGCATTTTTAGGTTTAGTAACACTAAACCTTTCTGTTCTCGATCTCGAACCAGGGCCTTTCTGTTCTCAATCTTTAGTACAGGACCCAGGGTTCTTGGTAATAGCCTGGTCTGTGTTGGGCGTGCACTGTGCAATTTCAGTGTCTATATCTCTTGAAGGATGATTTTGTGACATACTACATAAATGGTTAAGTAGATATGCTTTAAAACAACTACTATGATCCATGATGTGAGGTCTGTGTTGAAACATTTTATAACATTGATGCTGGATGAGGATTATCACATTGTGTGTGCAGTATGTGACAATGTGGCTTCCCCATATATTTGTAAATGCATGCAAATAGCTAGTTTGAATGTGTACTGGGAACTACTGGGGATCCCTTTATCCTGTCCATGTGCATATTTTTCTGTTTCTTAGTTGCTGACAGATCTGAGTGACTGCTATATTTTCTTTTATATATTTGATGCAGGCACACACTGAGGCCTTCAGCTGCCTTGTAAAGATGATGCCTGTACTTCTGGTATGTTGCTGTACCTTTAAGGAGGAAGACTTGGATAGTTTAGATTTAGGGGCCATATTTATAAAAGGTGCCTTGATGAGCAATGTGGCTTCCTCATGTTTTTGCAAATGTTTGCAACTAAAACTTCTGTTTTTAACCTCAGTAATTGAAACAAATTTGTTTTTTTGCCGGATAGCTTGAAAGTTTGTATGTAACTTCCATGCTAAATTTGTGTTATTAACTGTGTTACCTAGCAAAAATTGGACTTTGTCAAGAAACACAGATACAAATTAGCATATGGAAAATGTTCTGTGATTTATAATACACATTAATGATACTACAATGGATATTTATATGTTTTTAAAAAAGTGAGTTTTAAAAAGTCACTAGAACCCAAGAAAAAGAGGTTACATAGTTATTTGGATTAAAAAAGTCCATCTAGTTCAACAAATAAAAAAAATAAACAGAACATTTTTATACACAATCCTATATCCACCGTTGTTCTAATGAAAAACAGAGAAAAACCCTATGAAAGATGGTCTAGTTTGCCTCAGCAGGGGAAAAATATCCTTCCTGATCCTCAAGGAGGCAATAGGATATTCATTGAATCAACTGTCCCTGGCGTTATTACCTTTAAATAGTTATATCCAGTTGATTTGTGCATTTTGGAATGCATCCAGTTTTTTTTTCAAAACAATCTACTGGGTTGGCCAGAACAAGTTATTGAGGGAGTCTATTCCACATCTTACTGTGAAGAAGCCCTTCTACAGGTATATAGAGTGCCCCCTTGTCTTCTGGAATGACCTGAAAGTTAATAACTCTACACCAAGTTCACTATATTGACCACCTATAAATTGATATATGGTGATCAAATCCCCCTTATTCACATCTTCTCAAGAGAGAATACATTCAGTTTCTTTCCTCATAGATCATCAACTCCATATCTCTTATCGATTTGGTTTCCCTTCTCTGCACTTTCTCCAGTTCTTCAATATTCTTGTTTGTGAACTCTTGCCAAAAACTGAGCTACATATTCCAGATGAGGTCTTACTAATGATTTGCACGGGAGGGAAATGGTGTCTGCCTCTCTGGAGTCTATACCTCTTTGAATACAAGTAACCACAAATGACACTTTTTGGGGACCAGTGACATTATTACATTGATCAGTGCTATAAAAATGCATTGATCAATATAAAAATGACACTGGCAGGGAAGGGGTTAACACAAGGGATTAACTGTGTTCCCTGGGTGTGTTCTATCTGTAGGGGGAATGGGCTTAGACATGTGCAGAATGAAAAAATTCGTTTAGTTTAGTTTAGTTTCGATTCGTTATTTAACTAAATTAGTTTAGTTAAATTAGTTGCAATCATTACATTCGTTTTCGGGATTAGTTTCGTTTCGTATTCGAATTCGAAAAAATTCGACCGAATTCGAAAAACCGGCCGCATTCGAAAAAAAAAATCGACCGCATTCGAAAAAATTCTACTGCATTCGAAAAAAATTCTACTGCATTCGAAAAAATTCTACCGGTTTCGAAAACATTCAAAATTCGAATTTCGGAAGATTGTTATATATTATATTCTTTATATCTTATTATATTCTTCTATATTGTTTTTCTAATCTATTCTTTTCCATTCTATTGTGTTCTGTTATGTTCTATTCTATTATTTTCAATTCTAATCTTCTTCTATTCGAATTCAAATTTTTTCTATTTAAAATTCGAATTTCGGAAGATGTTTATATATCCTATTTTAACCTTCTGTTCTATTGTTTTTCTAATCTATTCTTCCCTATCTTATTCTCTTATTTTATATTCTATTATCTTTTCTATTAGAATTCAGATTCAGTCTATTCAAAATTCGGAAGATAGCATAGATTATTCTATGTTAATCTATTCTGTTCTATTATTTTCTATCTTATTCTATTATTTTCTATTCTATTATAAACTTTTCTATTCAAAT
>BLSH010436519.1:396112-414237 GCA_018402905.1 Glandirana rugosa
TTTTTGACGTAAGTTTCACATTACTAATTGGTGAACGACTGGTCGAGTACGTCTATATGACGACGTCCCGCCGAGAGGACACTCTTGGTTGCATGGACATGTAGCCAGGCACGTACACCCTAACGCGTGGTACCCTCGCGTGGGTGCCCAAGACGTCTACGGACCGATGTACAGGTACGTTGGTTCTCACAGGAGAGCCGCCCTGCAGCAGTATATCTGCATGAGCTGGTCAGCAAGTGGTTAATCATTACACTTTGAATGCAGTTTTTTCTTTTAAACATTATACGTTTATTAAGCTTTTACAGTACAGGTGAGTATGGTGTTGAACAGCATACATTTTACAGAGCATGAACATATATGTCATATATACAGTGCCTCTATCATCTTAAGTATTATATAGATTTGTGTGGTCTGTTGGGTGAGAATATGTTGCAAATTCTAGAAGAGAAGTATATCTTCTGGGCATGTCACGTGAGGGACAAGCCCTTCTTCTATTGCTATAGTCTTACTTATGCTCTGAAGAGTTTTCTATTACTGAATATAAAATAATTTCAACTATTGCTGTAGGCGAGAGAGAAGTGATTATGATAATAGAAATATATAAAGAAGAAAAAGGAAATAAGGGAAAAAGGATTAATGAAAGAGAGGTAGGAGAGTTCGATATTATGTCTCCGAGTACCATATATCGATTAATCAGAGATTTTAGGTTGCTGCATTCTATGCCCCAATATTCAGAGAGGTTTACCCACATCCCTAAAGTACATAATAAGATAGAAGAAACCCCCAATGGGACTTTAAAGGTAAACCAAACTCAACACGAATATAACACAAGATAAAATTAAACATTTATTGGTCTGTTTAAAAATGAACCCAAACACAGGGTTCAAGAAAATGACATGAACAATAGCAATTATGAATAAGCAGGTGCAATTGGTTACATATAGAGTTGAGCGAACCAACTTTTGGGTGTCTGGGACCCGGACCCGAACCGGGACTTTTCAAAAAAAAGTCCGGGTTCGGGTCCCGGGATCTGGTTATTTTACTAAAAGTTCTGAAAATTGCTGTAAAAAAGTCCTGGAAAGTCCTAGAGGTCTGCAAAAGGAAGGAAAATGGGGGTAAGGGTCGGACAAGTGCCCTACAAAGAAATGGGGACAGGGAAATAACTTAGAAAGCATTTTTAAACAAAAATCACATAAAAAATCAAAAATGGAGGTGGATGTGGACCATCTGCAAACTGTGTGTGAAAAGTATTAATTAGCAGGAGAAGCCATATCACTGTTATAAAATCATCTTCAAACTGTGTGAAAAAAGTATAAATTAGCCGGGAGAACCCATATCACTGTTCTACAATCATCTGAAAACTGTGTGAAACTTAAACAATAGCCAGGAGAAGCCATATCCCTGTTCTAAATTCATCTGAAAACTGTGTGTGAAACTTAAACAATAGCCGGGAGAAGCCATATCCCTGTTCTAAAATCATCTGAAAACTGTGTGTGAAACTTAAACAATAGCCGGGAGAAGCCATATCCCTGTTCTAAAATCATGTGAAAACTGTGTGTGAAACTTAAACAATAGCCGGGAGAAGCCATATCCCTGTTCTAAAATCATGTGAAAACTGTGTGTGAAACTTAAACAATAGGTAGAAGCCATATCCCTGTTTTTAGAACAGGGATATGGCTTCTACCTGCTATTGTTGTGTAAGTTTCACACACAGTTTTCAGATGATTTTAGAACAGGGATATGGCTTCTACCGGCTATTGTTTAAGTTTCACACACAGTTTGCAGATGATTTTAGAACAACTCCTTTGTCTAATTTTATGCTTTCTTCCTCATAAAAAGAAATAGATTTGTTTGACAACTTTGGCCATTCAGGAACCCATGCTGTTGATTGCCTAAACACTCTACTATGTAATCTAAAACCTCTCACGTATCTTATGAACTATAGAGGTTAAACTAACTGGTCTAACAAAGACTTTGATCCCTTTTTAAATATAGGCACCACATTGCCCTTGCACCAATTCAGTAGTACCAAGCCATTTCAGCGTCCAGGTTTTTTTTTTTTTTCCGTTTCAAATCTTTTTATTGGAAGAAAAATGAAATTTAGTGCAACAAGATAGGAGATTATAAAAAAAAAATTAGAGTCAGTTACAGAGATACACATAACCGAGTTACCCATTGCAGTATAAAAATGAGCTCACAATACAGGTCATTAGAGATGAACAAGTGAAAGTGTACAAACAAAAACTGAGAGGCAATTGTAAGTAACCTCCCATGAGCATCCGGGGAGAACAGCCAGTCATGGAAGGTGAACCACCACCACAAGATAGAAGATAGCTCCCATTTAAGGGAGGACCCTCCACCTCCCCGGTCACCCCATCTGGGAGCAAACTGTAACCGGGAGGGCGGGGTCTGAACATCCTCCCCTCCGAGGGTCCTATTGTTTAGTGAGTTTGAAAAATTATAGCCTCTGATAGAACAAACGTAAGCTAGACAGTCGTACCCCTTCATTAAGAGCTTCTTAGAGAGAACTTCATCAAACCTCTCTGACTACGTGGTAGGAGAAGGAGGATAAAACCCAGAGACCATACTGGTCTTAGCGTACAAATAGAGAACAGTTACAAGTAGAACTGAAGAGGAAGAGAGATATAATGGCATGAAAAAAAGGAAGGAGTAAAGAAAAGGGAAGAAAGATGTTGACACCAGTGAAGCTAATTGGAAGGATCGAGAAAGAAGGCTCACCCTGGTAAATTCAGGTAAATCCTCCAGGGCTCCCAGACAAAATCGAATTTAGGGGAGGTATCCAAGATGTGACTGGCCTATTTTTCCTGTACAATGATCCAGGATATCTTCTGCAAAGCCTCAGAGAAGGATATTGACGGGCGCTTCCAGGACTTAGCAATTGTGATCTTGGCCCCCAAAAGGATGAATTAGGTTAGCTTATATAGAGGTTTGGACAGACCTTCGGGTTTAGAATTGAGTAAGGCTATTTCTGGACATTGGGGAATTGGGAGACCCGAGATCTTACGAATCAAGTGGAAGAATTTGTTCCAGTAGCTCCTCAGATAAGGACATTCCTACCATGTGTGTAGGAAGGTGCCCACATGTTCACAACCCCTGAAACAGAGGTTGGAGGTATTAGGGAACATAGTAGCTAGTCTAGATGGTACCATATACCATCTAATAAATACCTTTAAGTTGGCTTCTATCAGTGAGATATTAAGGAGCCCCTTATAGCAACGTGAGAACAACAAGGTCCATTCGTCTGCATCCCATTCTACATTTTTCTACGAACAGAGGTTTGGATGAGTCCTCCACCAGAGCAGCATAGATCAAAGAGATACCCCCTTTAATATCCACTGGTCCCGAGCACCACTGTTCGTACGGGGTAATGCCTGGTTGACCCTTCCTGGAATTCCACCAGGTGGACAGGAAGTGGTGTATTTGGAGAAAACGGAATTTTTCAGAGAGTGGCATGTCAAGCTTATTAACGAAGTGGGAGAACGACAATGGTCCGGTTAGAGATAGAAAGTGACCTATACAATATAACCCCTTGTCCGTCCACCATTTAAATGCCTTAATATCTAAACCAGGGGGGAATAGAGGATTATGAAAAATATGTGTGAGAGGACGGAGAGCAGAGATTAAGTTGGGGAACTTGAGAACCGAGTCGCAAAGGGCCATAGAGTGAGACAATGTAGGAGAGAGAATTAAGGGTCTTGATTTAGGGGGGATGCCTAACAGAAAATCAATAGTGTTGTGGTGAACTTCCTGTCTCTCTATTTTGACCCAATCCAGCATGTACCCTCTAGAGAAGACGATTGAGAACTGGGCCAATTGAGCCGCCTGGTAGTATTTAAAGAGGTGTGGGAGACCAAGGCCCCCTTGACTACGTTTCCTAAAGAGTACCTTGGCAGAGCATTTGGAGCCTTTACTGGCCCAGATGAATTTTAAAATCAGGGATTGCAGTTTTTGCAGGTCAGATTTCCTAACTTGAATGGGGAGAGCCCTAAAAAAATATAAGATCCTAGGGAGGAGGGTCATCTTGATCGCGTGTAGCCTACCCAGCCAGGATATGCCCTCCTGGTCCCAAATAGATAGGTCCTGAGCTAATTTCTTTAGGAGAGGGGGATAATTTGCTTCAAAGAGTTTGTTGATGTTGGCTGCCAGACTGACCCCCAGGTAAGGGAGCTGGGAAGATTTCCAGCAGAACTTATACTGGTTTTTAATTCTGAGTATAGTCTGTTCTGGTACAGATTTATTTAGAGCCGCTGACTTAGACTTAGACACATAGCCCTGAGATTTCGCCGAAAAGTTGAAGGAGCTGAATGATCTTAGGGGTGGATGTGAGGGGGGAAGACATGAAAAGAAGTAAATCGTCTGCGAAAAGCGCACACTTATGTGAATGCTGGCCACAAGTAATCCCGTGGATATCTGGGTTGTCTCTGATGGCAATAGCCAAAGACACCATCGCAATTGCAAAAATCAGAGGGGACAAGGGGCATCCTTGTCTAGTGCCACGAAAGATAGGGAAGGGATCGGAGTAATAATTGTGCAATTTGACTTGGGCACTAGGATTTGAGTAAAGGGCTTCTAGAGTTTGGATAAAACTAGGTCCAAAGCCCCATCTCTTTAATACTTCAACGAGATATGTCCAATCTACCGTGTCAAAAGCTTTTTGCAAATCGACCGATAGAATATAACCCTCCCGGGTGGCATTCCCGTCCCAGTTTGAATTAAGTAGCAATATAATATCCACTGCTCTACGAATCTGTTCGGGACCTTGCCTACCCGGGATGAAACCTACTTGGTCCCTGTGAATGTATTGTCCTATAAACTTAGTGGGCTTTGTGATTTTTCTTTTGCTTGGAGACCCCCAGGCCTGGGCTCATCGTCTCCTGGAGCAAAAAGCCGCGGCTGTGTCCAGTTTGGCCCAGTTCTTCCATGCCATGGCCCAGCTGTATGAGGACACCCATCTAGCCACCTCGGCCGAAGCCGCTCTCCAGCAGGGCCGACGGATGGCAGAAGATTATGCCGCCGAGTTTCGGCGTTGGAGCGCCAACACAAACTAGAATGATGCGGCTCTCTGTCACCAGTTTAGTTTGGGACTGTCCGAGGCCTTAAAGGACGAACTGGCCCGAGTTGGGATTCCCTGTCCTTTGGACACTCTTGTTAACTTGGCCATTCAGCTCGACCGGCGCTTCTGGGAAAGCAGGGCCGAGCGATCCAGGGGCTCAGCACGCTCCGCCCGGTTGCCAAGTTGCCCCAGTCCAAGACCCCCGCCAGCAGGTCTGACTGGCCCTGCGCAACTCATACTCCTCCGCCCCTCTCTTACTCACAAAGAGAGGCAGCGCCACAGGAATGACAACCTGTGTCTCTACTGCGGTATACCTGGACATTATGTCAGAACCTGCCCAGTTAAGCTGCACAAGCGCCCTACAGTCACACCCAGTGTCTTTCCTGTGCCACCACAAAGGGTGACTCACTTGGCTTTTCCTCTTTCCCTGCAGCTCGCAGATGGGAATATTCCAGTCCAGGCCATCATAGACTCCAGAGCCTGCAACTGTTTTCTGGATCAGACATTTGCTGCCCAGTACCGGATTCCTCTACAACCCAAAGCACACCGGATGATGCTGCACCTAGCTGATGGATCTACCATCAGCTCCGGACTTGTCACACATGAGACCACTCCGCTGCCTGTCAGCACGCCCAGCGGGCACCAAAAACTTCTGCTCTTGGATGTCATCTCCTCCCCTCTCTTCCCCATCATCTTGGGCCTCCCGTGGCTGCAGGTGTACAACCCCAACATAAATTGGAGCAAGGGTAAAGTTAGGTTCCAGTCATCTTATTGTGCGCAACACTGCCTACAAACGGGCACAATCCTGCTATGCCTGGACTCTGACCCAGACCCTGAAACCCACCAGGCCGTCCCACCCGTATACCACACCTTTTTGGATGTGTTTAGTAAGAAGGGCGCGGACAAGTTTCCATCTCACAGGTTTTAGGATTGCCCCGTCAAGCTCCTTCCCGGGGTGGAGGTCCCCTTCGGATGTATTTTTCCTCTTAACAAGCTCAAACTGGTGGCCCTCAAGGCCTACATTGACGACAACCTAAAGAAAGGGTTTATCCGCCCATCCACATCCCCAGCAGGAGCAGGAATATTCTTTGTGGAAAAAAAGGATCACTCCTTGCGACCCTGCATTGACTATAGGGAACTTAATAAAATTACGGTGAAGAACCGCTATCCTCTTCCTCTGGTACCTGAACTGTTCCAACGGTTGGGAGCGGCTACCATGTTCACAAAGTTGGACTTGCAGGGAGCCTACAATTTGGTTCGCATCAGGGAAGGCGATGAGTGGAAGACTGCCTTCCGTACTCGTTTCGGGCACTACGAGTACCTGGTTATGTCCTTCGGGCTCTGCAACGTTCCAACACTTCGTGAATGATATCTTTAGAGACTACCTAGACCAGTTCATAATCGTCTATCTAGACGACATTTTGATCTTTTCTGTCAATCTGGACGAACACCGTCAACATGTGGCCAAAGTATTAAGTCGCCTCTGCCAGCATGGGCTCTATGCTAAAGCGGAGAAGTGCGAATTTGAGCAATCCAGCATCCCTTTCCTGGGATTAATCATATCCGTCAAGGGAATCACCATGGGTCAGCAGAAAGTGGTTGCTATCCTGGAGTGGCCAGTACCAGTGTATAAGAAGGGAGTCCAGCGGTTTATTGGATTTGCCAACTTTTATACGAAATTTATAAGAGGGTTCTCAGCCATCATCTCACCGATTACCAGCTTACTAAGCAAAATACCCAGTTTCAGTGGTCCAGCGAGGCACAGGCAGCTTATTGAGAAACGTAACCACTTCACCCCCGGAAGGATTTCCCAGGTTAGGACCAGAGCACTTTTTGCGATTCGGCACTGCATCATTTTAACTGACAATTGCATGGTCGTGTTACGTTTGTACCCAAACGAAATTTGCATCCTTTTTTCCCACAAATAGAGCTTTCTTTTGGTGGTATTTGATCACCTCTGCGTCATTTCTGATCACCGCTATAAAAAAAGAGCGACAATTTTGCAAAAAAAAAAAAAACAGTTTTTCTTACTTTTTGCTAAAATACAAATACAAAAAAATATATAAAAAAAATTTTTTTCATCGGTTTTGGCTGATTTATATTCTTCCTCATATTTTTGGTAAAAAAAACGCAATCTGCGTTTATTGATTGGTCTGAACAAAAGTGGCTGTGTTTACGGATGATAATTCATTTCTGGGGTTTTTATTTATTTTTTACTAGTAATGGCGGCGATCTGCAATTTTTAGCGGTACTGCGATATTTGGGCGGACATGTCGGACCACTTTGACACTTTTTTGGGACCAATGACATTTATACAGCGATCAGAAATTTAAATATCCACTGATTACTGTATAAATGTCATTGGCAGTGAAGGGGTTAACCTGCAGGGGGCAGGGAAGGGGTTAACAGTGTTCCCTAGGTGTGTTCTAACTGTGGGGGGGGCTGGGCTGTTATGGGCATACGAGATCTAAATGATTCCAGTGACAGGGATCAGTAGATCTCCTATGCCCGCACTGACAGAGAGTGGAACTGCCGTGTTTACATTGGCAGTTCCCCATTCTTTTTGCTGTGGCCACTCATCGTGGCTCGCCAGTAGACATCGGGTCCGCCCGAGCCGCAGGCACACTCCTCCGGACTACGGCGGGGCACACGCGCCCCCTAGCGGCCACACCACAAATCGCCGTTTATTTACGGCGATTCGCGGGACGCATCCACGCTGCCGCAATAAATATACTGCGCGCGGTGTGGAAGCAGTTAAGAGGCTGTTTACTTCTGTACCTATCTTGAAGCACCCAGATTCAACCCTGCCATATGTCCTAGAAGTGGATGCTTCAGAAAATGCTGTAAGAGTTGTCCTCTCGCAGAGACATGGCCTCAAGGCGTCACTGCACCCCGTGGCCCTCTTTTCTCGTAAATTATCAGCACCAGAAAAGAACTATGATGTCGGGGACAGAGAGTTACTGGCCATTAAGTTGGCACTAGAGGACTGGCACTATCTACTCGAAGGGGCTGCTCACCCCATCCTCATTTACACTGACCACAAAAATCTAGAGTACCTGAGGACAGCGAAGAGACTAAGACCACGCCAAGCACGGTGGGCACTCTTCTTCTCTAGATTTTCCTTTCACCTTACATACAGGCCCGGATGAAAAAATACAAAACCTGATGCCCTGTCCCGAATGTTCTGTGACAGGGAAAGTCCTATCCCACCAGACACCATTCTCCAACCCGGCAACTTTTTACTAACCCAGGAAGACCTGTTATCCAAGATCCGACGATCCCTAGCCGGGATCACCAGTTCTCCTGACCATGGGCTAGTAATAAACGATGGACAGTTGTGGCATGGTAACAAAATTTTTGTGCCTGAGGATCTATGAGTGTTTGTCCTCCAGACTTGCCATGACCACAAACTGGCCGGGCACTTCGGCACCCGAAAAACGTCAGAACTGCTTCAGCGGTCCTTCTGGTGGCCACAGGGGGATGGAGACTGCAAGAAATACGTCAACGCCTGCCCCCACCTGTGCCAGGAACAAGAACAGCAAGACTAGAACCTGGGGGCTGCTAAATTCACTTCCTATACCTGAGAAACCATGGGCAATGATTGCCATGGATTTCATTGTTGAACTGCCCTTGTCAGAAGGATACTCCACGATCTTTGTAGTGGTTGAAAGGATAACAAAGATGGCCCATTTTCTTCCGATGAAGGGCACACTGAATGCACCTGAGACAGCAGAGGTCTTTGTCCGAGAAATTGCCAGGCTCACAGAGTCTCTGTAAATATAGTATTGGATTGTGGAGTCCAGTTTACCTTCAGGTTCTGTAGGTCTCTGTGTGCCTCCCTAGGCATTGAACTTTCTTTCTCTTCAGCCTATCACCCGCAGACCAATGGTCAAACTGAAAGAACCAACCAGACCTTGGAACAGTACCTGCCATGTTTCTCCTCCTTCTCACAGGATGATTGGGCTTCCTTGTTACCATTGGCCAAGTTTGCATATAACAACACGGTCCACTCCACCACAGGACAATCCCCATTTTTCGCGAACTACGGCTTTTACCCATCCTTCATCCCTAACGTAGTCCCTGAAAGCCAAGTGGCAGCTGTACAGAGCACAATGAAATTCCTCGAGGATAACAATAAGCTACTGCAGGTAACCATGGCCAAGACCCAGGAGGGTTACAAAGAGGCTTTTGACAAGAAAGGAAGGGGGGCTGAACCTGGAGCCTGGTGAATGGGTTTGGTTGGCAACAACCAATATGAAAATGGCCTGCCCATCCAAAAAATTGGGTCCTGAGTTCATTGGACCTTTCTCAGTCAAGAGGAGGATTAATAGGGTGGCCTATAAACTTGAACGCCCCAACACCTTGAGAATCCACCGGTCTTCCATGTGTCACTACTAAAATCTGTCGTTCCAGACTCCTTTAAGGGCCGGAGCACTAACCACCCAGAACCAGTGCTGGTCAATGGGGAAGAGGAGTTTGAAGTGAAGGCTGTCCAGGACTGCAGGAAGAGGGGCAATGGCATCAAGTACCTGATCAAATGGAGGGGCTTCTGCCCAGAAGAGAATTCTTGGGAGCCGGAAAACAGCATCCACGCTGAAGAATGCCTTAACACCTTCTGGAGAAGCAACCCGGCCAAGTGTGCCCGGTTGGGAATCCGGAGGCTGCCACTTGGGGGGGGGGCAGTGTCAGGAAAATAGCCGTTTCCAGCCGTTCCGGACTGTCCACGCCCGTCGGCACACCAATGGTGCCAGACAGCCTATTTAAGCATCCTGCTCCCTGTAGCAGATGCTGTCTGTTCTACAGCAAATCCGTGTTCCCGAGCGACCTGTTTCTGTGCACTTCCTGTTTCTGTGACCCCGGCTTGACCTGACCATCCGTGCTTTCTGCCTGAACCGACCTCTGCTTGTCCATGACCACTCGTCTGCCTGATCCCTCGGTACCTCACTGCCTGCCTGCTGAGGACCCTGCCTGTGCCTGACCATCCATCCGCCTGATGCCTCTGCACTGCTTTGCCTGAATGTTGCCGACCCGGCCTGAACCACCACTCTCAGTCTTGCACGGACTTCTGGAAGACATCTCACCTGTGTCTGAATCCAGCCCTCGTGCTCCCCTGTGCTTCAGCGCTCCCTGTCTGCTCTACCAGGGGTTCTGGAACCAGGGCCGTAAGAGAGATTGTTCCCCGCACAAACCAGACTCCACCCCCAGGATTGTGACAGAGAGTGAATCCTGCTTTTCAAGTTTTTTCAAGAATGTCCATCTATGCAGTCCATAAACTAAATTCTAATTTGGAGTTTGACTACCTCCACCCACTAACACCCCCCCCCCCCACACACACACACACACACAGTTTGCAATCTGTACCAAATTCAACTTGTGAGGATTACTACATATGCTTTTGCTGTTAAAGGTGAATGTATAGATGACATACAGGATATAAAAAGCAAAAATACTAGTTCACTGCTTGAGTCATGTCCTGACTCATTTGTGCTGAATCTATAAATACATTTTCTAGAGTGCCGTAACATAATCTAGTCTGATTTCCTTTGTTCTCCACATAACCTTCAGTAACCATATTTTCAGTTTGCTCTGTTTTTTTTACATGTTTAGCTTATATGAATACAAGCATTACTTCATCTTGTCCTGTTTGCTACTATTTGCAGAAACGTAAATGCCCATCCTGAACGTATGCTCAAGAAACCTTTTTATTAGTAGAGAACAAATATAGTAAATGTGCTTTATTTATTGACCAATAACATTTGCGTTATGGGGTTGATTTACTAAAAACAAATAGGCTGTTCACATTGCAAGGGAAGTTGCACTGTGCATGAGAAGTTTGGTAAATGTGGTGCAATTTCACTTTGCAAAGAATACCCAAATGTGTGCAAAGAATTTTTTTTTTTTAAAAACAGCATTTTTCTTGCCCATGATTGGATGATGGAAGTAAACAGAGCTTCACCTCATTCACTGAGTTCTGGGGATAATTCCCTTGCAAAGTGTTCTTATAAAGTGAACAGTCTATTTGCCTTTAGTAAATCAACCTCTATGACTTTACTGTAGTCCAGTGAAGGTGAGAGCAAAAACAAAACCAGGATGAGTAAGTGTTGTATATCTCTGATCACTCCCCCAATAGAAAGCCTCAAGGGGAACATTTATAGTGTGGTGGTTTATTGAGTACCGTGAATTTGCATTTTGTTGTTTTGGAGAATAATAGTCCAGATGCAATTTTCTTTAAACTCCTGTACACTGTTGCAAACTTTTGTTTCCACAGCCTGCTTTCGTTTACACACTGACCTTGTTACATAAATTGGTTCTACCTTTTAAAATGAACCTGGAGTATATTTTTGTCTGCCAGGTCATTTTAGTTTTAATTTTTTTCTGTCATGAGCTATTTTAGCAGTGCACTCCTCATCGCCCGCATTGTCTTAAAGAGCTTCTTGCCTCAGAAGCAGCATAGAGTCACTCTCCATTATGCTTATTTCATGTGCTCTGTAGGGGGCAGTCAGCAGAGATTGAATAAATGACCTTGTCTCCTCTTGCTTCTTCCTGACAGTGGTGAATATTGAGCGAGCTATAACAGAAAAGAGTTCCAACAGGGATCAATCAATAACTTCCTGTTTGTGGTAAACACCATCTTGCTTGTAATATATATTAGAAACAGTGGGCTTTATTCATAATACTTTAGCATTACATGAGCGATATGATATGGTTCCATCAAACAACTAAATAACAGTCAATTCCTGACACAAGTCCAGACTGCAGACTAAGGCCACATTCACATGAGCGTTTAGTTTGCAGTGTTTTTTTTGTTGGTATCCTAAGAATTCTCCAGATGAGTAAATTAGCTGTGGATAGTTGTGTAATGCACATTAGGTTACATGTGTTTAGGTTTGGCAATTAGACATAAGTAGGCACACCAAGCAAGGCTTTGTCTATTATGTATGTGGCCTCCCATGGGCGCATAGTTCTGTTTCAACAGGAATCTTGATGAGTTACCAATATTGAGCATGTGAACAAGGCATATCCCCTGTTCACATGCCCGATATTGGTAATGCATTATGTAATTTAACATTCAGGATGCAGCACCAATGGGTTTACATTGTCCAGGGTGTATGTGTCTACTAACCATGTAAAATAGAAAATGGTAGGCACATACTCTAATGGAGGTTTTATCCAGTGCATATGTGGCTTTCCATTTTGTGCATGGTTCTGATTTGCTCATGGATCATGATGCCTCACCAATATTGTGCATGTGAACAAGGCATAATGCATCCAGCTTCAAACTCACATAGCTTGAATGCCTTTTGTTACAGTAATTGACGGTCATCTGGCAAGAGTTGACAAATGAAAACCCTCCACTCTTGCTTAATGCCTAATGATAATGATTATCTATGCACGCCCTATTACACTGCCCTATAGGGATTTATGGGGTGTAGTGTTCCACCATACCCAGGTGGAGAAATACCAAATGGAAACTCATGTGACACAGATGTAGCCTGGATCTGTTAACTTCAAATCTTATTGTTATGCATAAATAGTTACATGGTTAGCCCTTCTAGTTTAACCTATATAAAAAGTAAATAAATAAACAGAATAAACAGAAATAAAAAGATAAATTAATGCTTCAACATTTCCATGGTCCATCTTAAAAAGGACAGCTGTCCAAATTGTAGAGCCACATGGAGCTGTGCTGTGCCCACTATGTATATGAGCTCTAAAATGGGTGGAGACACGCTTCCTTTAGAATCTTAGCTAATTTCTTGGAATTAAAATGACTGCTGGAATGCTTCCTATGGAAACCCAGCTCATTTCTTGACATTAATAGGACATTTTTCACTTGCCGTACCTATTTACTCTGCAGCTAATCGTGACTTTGCAAATAGCTGCGTATAGGAGCAGCCATCTATAGTAATCCATCCCTGGACACAGCACTTTCATATTTTTCTTTGGTGTGGTAAAAGTGGATTTTTACAAACTTATCTCTAGGGAGATAATGTGGCAAATGTTTAGGCTTTGGCAGCCTATGGATACAATCTATAAGCAAATCTAATCCAAATGAGCTTCTGGAAGTGTTTCCTTTAAGATGTTGGTGAAGCAATATTTTTTTTTATATCTGGATGTTTAACAGATTTTAGGATACCCTGTATCTTGACATTATTGTGTCTGGATCTATCCTTCAGGTCCTCAAGCTTTGCCTTGATCCAGTGTATGTCACCCTCTTTCTCATTGTGAGAATCTACCAGTTCATTAAAGGTAGAAGCAAACTCTTCCATTTTAGTTTCAATGTGTGTCGCTCTATCACTTACTGCAGTGACCTCGGTTTTAAACTGTTGTGCTAGTGACATTATGTCAGAGTGTAAAGTGCTTCACAGGGAGACTAGCATGCCCTTTGGTGTTGTTATGAGAACTGGTTGTTTAGTAATGGGAAATTCTGAGATGGAGTGCTGTAATTCACCGGTGTCATCTAGTGAGAAGTTTGATGCACTCACCTCCAATGCAGTAGTAGTGCAGCAGTTAAGTTTTGCAGCTTTTGTCTTACTTTGGCTGGGTTAGATGTGGCTGAACAGATCTGTTGATGTGCCTCCTGCCTACATCCAGATCCATGGCCATGGGATGAAGAGTGCTTGGACATAGGGCCCTGCTCCAGAGCATGGCCATATGATGAGCCAGAAGAGCTGCTAGCACCACCTTGGCTGTTAAAATGCCACGGCTGTTGGTAGAAATGTGTCATCTTGTCAGGTATGCTATTATCTTTTCTTTGCCTGGATGACAGGCCGGATGTTGCCCGAAGCTCTGGGAGCTAATGCCAACAAAAAATGAGGCTCTGTGTGACTCCAGTGAGCTGTGGTAGAGTGGAGCTATTGAGCCATCTTCATCTCCGGTCAGCCACCCCCCTCCCATATTTTTCTAACTGCAGCTATACTGAATGCAAATTTGTCTTGGTAAACACATAGTATACAATGTGTCAATTATATAACATTGTTTGCATATAGTTGCAGTTAGAATTTTTTTTTTTAACACACCTATTCACATCTTTGTAAACACCCCTTTGAATGAGTCTGATAGTAAGAAGCAACAGGTACAATGTCAAGATATTTATATTATTTTCCAGTTTGCTGGTCATCTTTGCTTTGTTTCTTATTGTATGATCCTTTTTTTATATATATATAAATGATTTTGTAATTGTCTTTATATTTTATTAATTGCTGCTGTTATTCAGTTTTGCTTTGGTATATGTACAGTATATTGCTATATATGCCCCAGGATGGGAACGCTGTTAGATTAGAGTAAGGGAAGACACTCCACAGAGGAGTCTTGACAAGGTAGTGTGGCTTCCCCATATATTTGCAAATGTGTGTGTAGCTGGGAGTATATACATATGGCCTGCATTTCAGAGACAGAGTGCAGTGTTGTTATGTGGAACTGATTCCCTCTAGTGGCCAAAGAAAGAAGATATAGAAATCATTGTCACATTTTACAATACAGAAGAACTATATTTATCACAAGACTGTGCGGCAGGAAGTAACATGAACTAATGGTTCCAGCGTTCCCAGCATCATCAACTGAGCGCCGGAACGCTTACCTTCATACAGTCCCTTGGAACCGGTGAGCGGGCTCAGTGACCACACATAAGAGTACACATACTGTCTTTGCAGCATATCTTTATTGCCTCTTGGAATACAGTTTATGCATACTGGGTAGCAGTTGTGACTAATCTTATTCAAGAAGTCAGTGGAAATGAACCTATTTGTGCCTCATCTTACTGATCAGAAGGACACATTATTCATAGGTACCTAATTCTTATTGCCGGCCGAAGATTGCTTGGACATTTCAAGACAGGAGAACTGCAACTACATCTACCCATCTTCTCCTCGATCATATACTCAGGGCTATTGTTTAGCATTGTTTTACCACTTAAGAACTCTTTTGCTAGAACAGGAGGAATAATATATAGGCCAAGGTTATTTAGTTTGTTTGTTCAGCTACAGTTCAATTGCTAAATAATATAGTGTATTTGTGCATTGTAGAATACTGCTTACAAATTGAGACAGAATCCATTGAGTGGTACCAATTTATCCTCTGGGTCATTGATTTGAGATAAGGATTCACTGTACTATCTCATTTATCAAATTCCAGTAGATATTATCAAATTACCTCATTTACAAGGACCCGTAAAGGTATTGTTTAAGCTCAATTGGAGGAATAGCATTGTTTTCAATTATTGATATTGTTGGAGAATACAGGAAGTGGTGAAAGTGTACAAATTCTTTACTCCTTTTGTTCGCCAGAACCTTCAATTTGACTACTTATGTGAAGAATTGTGCTATTTACTGTTCACTGTTGTTTTTTTTAGGCGTGAGTTCCTCCTTAAGAACTCAACGCCACGTCTGATAAGTAAATATCATTGATTTACTCAAATTGGAGTGTTTCTTCTGCTGTGTCATATTTAAAGGGGAATTACCCCCAAAAGTGGGTCCAAGTGTGCCAGAGGGGATTGAGGTCATTATTGGGGTTGAGAGGCAGAGTGACGAACAGAACATACTAAACGGCTCCTACGGGGGTAGCGCTACACATGCAACCAAAACTTCTATTTTTAACGGTCCTTTCACACAATATCAGTCCAACAGAGACACACTGCTCAAGCTACACAGCTGCTGCTGAATTAGAGAGGCTGAGATCTCCTTACCCAGGTGCTCTGACTCGTAAGAGCCTTCCATCTCTCATATGCAATAATGGTGAGATTCAAAGATAGTTGAGCCGGCACTTCGGAAATTCTTCCAAATTTATTGAATGTAGATCATGTACATACAGCAGACGCATTTCGGCAGTTACGCCTTGTTCACAGCTTAGTACACATATTGAAAATACAAATTTAAATATACAAACATGATTACTGATCATGTGATCTGCTCCAGCCCAATCAATTGCTAATGATAATTAAACACAGTCAGGAGACACCACTGCAGGTGTATATCCCCCTATGGAGCAGAAAGAAAAATATATTTAAAGCCATTGTTTTTAATTTAATTAAAAAGTATTTTGTTCATATGATCAGTATGAGAAACTGGAACGTTATCAAAAGGATGTCACAGTATCGTATTCAGTTACACAGTATCTATTAAAGTGCTTTTTATCATTATTAATGGGTTCTATCTTAGTTTATTTACCTATAGATACTGCCCATTACTAAATCTGTTTAGATTTCATTAAATAACCCTTTGTGAACTGCTCTCAAAATAGATCCAGTGATGAATTATCTGTCTACCCCCGTCTTAGGGTCAGTTATTACCTTTACAGGAAGGGAGAAACAAGCAGTGTAGAGGAGCCTCAATGGGGGCAAAATTTTCGCTCTCATTGGCGAACCTCTACATGGCTTGGTGCGAAGAAAAATATCTCTTTACTGTATCTAACCCCTTTAAGAATTGTATAGGATAGTATGGTCGTTGCATTGATGACCAGCCCCTTTATGGGAGGGGAGTCTGGAAGGCATTCCCAGTTTCATGGAATATGTAAACAACAATGAACTGAATTTGGAGTTTACCTTTGAATCCCATCATGAAAATATTAACTTTCTGGACGTCACCCTAAGGGGAGATGCCCAGGTGGGAATTGTCCATACAGATACCTTCCGCAAAGAGTGTGCTTTTGGCCACGAGTTGCCACCCATCCCACACTGTACGTTCAGTTCCTACTGGCGAATACCCAAACAAAATTATAATTTTGTTCCCACAAATAGAGCCTTCTTTGGGTGGTATTTGATCACCCCTGCGGTTCTTATTTTTTGCACTACAAATAAAAAAAGACCAAACATTTTGAAAAAAAATGTTTTTCTCTGTTTCTGTTACAAAACTTTGTAAATAAGTACATTTTCTCCATCACTGATGAGGCTACACTAATGGGCACTGATGAGGCAGTACTGATTGGCACTGATGATAAGGCACATATATGCAGCACTGATGGGCACTGATAGCCGGCACTGATAAGCAGCACTGATGGGCACTGATAGGTGGCACTGATATGCAGCACTGAAGGGCACTGATATGCAGCACTGATGGGCACTGATAAGCAGCACTGATGGGCACTCATAGGCGGCACAGATGGGCACTCATAGGTGGCACTGGGCACTGATATGTGGCACTGATGGGCACTGATAGGTGGCACTGGTGAGCACTGGTAGGTGGCACTCATGGGCACTGATAGGGGGCACTGGTGGACACTGATGGGCAGCAAATGACAGATGCACTAAGAGGGGTCAATTCCCTAGTGGTCTAGGGTGGCATCTGAAGTTGGCACTGAGTGCCATCCATGTTGGGCACTGTGCCCCTTAGCTGGTGGCCTAGGGTGGGCTCCCTGGTGGTCTAGGATCGACTCCCTGGTGGTCAGGATGGGCTCCCTGGTGGTCCTGGGTGGGCACATCCCTTGTGGTCCCTGGGCAGGCTCCCTGGTGGTCTAGGGTGGTGATTAGGGATGACACCCCCCAGTTTGGTTCGCACCAGAACATGCAAACAGACAAAAAGTCTGCGTGAACATTCAAACACCATTAAAGTCTATGGGACCCGAACTTGAAAAATCAAAAGTGCTCATTTTAAAGGCTTATATGCAATGTTATTGCCCTAAAAAGTATATGGGAACCCGGGTCCTGCCCTAGGGGTCATGTATCAATGAAAAAAAAGTTTTTAAATAAATTTTTTTTTCAGGAGCAGTGATTTTAATAATGCTTAAAATGAAAAAATCCTTTATATATTGTGCCTGGGAGGTGTCCTTAGTGTATAAAAGGGTGCATCTCTGAAAGGTGTAGAACATAGCCAGAGCAAAATTACATTTCCATAGGAAAAATTGTCATTTAAAATCGCGGCTGTAATGTATTGATACAAAAAAATTGCTGAAAAAAAGTGCGTGGGGTCCCTCCCCCCAGTCCAAACCAGGCTCTTCCAGTCTGGTTTGTATATTAAGGGGAACCCTGTTCCAAATTAAAAAAAAATGATGTGGGGTTTCCCCTAAAATCCAAACTAGACCCTTATCCGAGCATGCAGCCCTGGCTGGTTAGGGTGGG